>JABCRI010001462.1:0-40589 GCA_015143295.1 Tetracentron sinense
TCCGATTTGACGATTTCAACTTGCGTTTGATCTTCTTTGAGAGGAACACTTTCATGTTTTTGAAGAATTCTAATTCGTTCTTTATTCATAGACAAAATGCCCCTAAATCTGACTGGTCTGTAATGGGTTGCGACAGCCCCAGATTTGCAGCTGACCGATTTGGAAATCCCACTTTTGACTCGACCCCCGACTCAAAATCAGGGAAAGGGATCAACATGAACCTTGAAGAGGGTTCTAATACCTTTTCCAAAAATTCAGTTATCACTCATTCTGAATAATGACGACTAAAGTAGAGCCCTTTAAAGTTGGAGAAATTGCCGAAACATACCTTTTCGACACCTAGAATACCTCGGAGGGTTTTCACACTCTTTTCCTTTGTGTTCAACACCCTAATCACACCTCATAATCATTCTCCATAGGTTTCATCCCACCTAGGTGATCATTGAATTCACACCGATAAGCATGAGAGGCCCTAGCCTCTTTATGCCTCGTGCACTAGCACTATTCACCTCACTTTCCAATTACAACCTAACTTATAATAATGGCCTTTGGCCCTTCCAATACTAGTGACCTCGGCATTATTCACTCACATGAACAGTGCTTGCACATGGACAGGGCTTGTAGAAAATCCGGGGCACTACACTAGAGTTATGCTTCATAGCAACAATCTAGCTTCTCATTTCTGGGCTGAGGCAGTTAACACTGCTTGCTATATAGTTAATAGAGTTTTTGTAAGACCTGGAACAAGGAAAACCCCATATGAGTTGTGGAATAACAAGAAACCTAGTGTCAAGTACTTTCGAGAATTCGGAAGTAAATGCTATATCCTTAAGGATAGAGAGCAACTGGGCAAATTTGAATCCCGGAGTGATGAAGGGATATTTCTTGGATATTCCACCAACAGTAGAGCTTATCGAGTGTATAACTTGAGAACCTCTACGATTATGGAGTCCATAAATGTAGTTGTGGATGACTACGGGTGGGAACTTGAGGATGATGAAAGTGCTGAATATGAAAATGTTGAAACTGTTTCAACTCCACCTATAAATAAGCAATCATCTCCATCAAAACCTACACATTCTAGGGTCATGAGTCCTCACACCCCCACTGATATAATTGGTGATGTTGAAAGTGGAGTGAGAACGAGGAAACAAATTGAAAATGAAGTTAGCTACATTTGCTATACTTCATCTTTTGAACCCAAGAATGTAGCTGAAGCTCTTGCAGATGATAATTGGATAAATGCAATGCAAGAAGAGTTACTTCAGTTTACTAGGAATGATGTTTGGTATTTAGTACCTAGGCCTAACAATACAAATGTGATTGGTACCAAATGGATTTTCAAGAATAAATCTGATGAAAAAGGTACTATCATAAGAAATAAGGCTAGGTTAGTTGCACAAGGATACACCCAAATTGAAGGTATTGACTTCGATGAAACGTTTGCTCCTGTAGCCAGGCTAGAATCAATAAGAATTCTTCTAGCTGTGGCTTGCCATATGAAATTCAAACTTTTTCAAATGGATGTTAAGAGTGCCTTTCTGAATGACATTCTACATGAGGAAGTCTATATGGAACAACCAAAAGGGTTTGAAGATCCACATCACCTTGATCAAGTCTATCGGCTAAAAAGGGCCCTCTATGGTTTAAAGCAAGCTCCAAGAGCTTGGTATGAGAGGCTGACTACTTATCTCTTGGAAACGGATTTTCGAGAGGGGGAGTAGACAGAACCCTTTTCATAAAGAATGTGAAAGGTGATATTGTCATCGCCCAGATATATGTTGATGACATAGTGTTTGGTTCCACATTAGACTTACATGCTCTTTCATTTACTGAACAAATGAAAAATGAATTTGAAATGAGCATGGTTGGTGAGCTGAGTTTCTTCCTTGGTCTTCAGATCAAGCAATTGGATTCTGGGATCTCAGTATCTCAAATCAAATATGCTAAAAATCTAGTGAAGAAATTTGGCATGAGCTTTGCTAAGCATGTAAGAACTCCTATGAGTTCTACTACAAAACTTAGTAAAGATGCTACAGGCAAAGATGTTGATCAAACTTCTTATAGAAGCATGATTAGTAGTTTACTCTACCTAACTGCTACTAGACCTGATATAGCCTTTAGTGTTGGTGCATGTGCCCGCTATCAAGCGAGCCCAAAAGAGTCTCACTTACTTGCAGTTAAGCGTATCATTCGATATGTGAGTGGAACACTATCATTTGGACTCTTGTATTCTTTTGATACAAATGCCACGATAGTTGGATATTCCGATGCCGATTGGGCCAGAAATGCTGATGATAGGAAAAGCACCTCTGGAGGATGTTTCTATATTAGAAACTGCTTAGTTGCTTGGCTTAGCAAAAAGCAGAATTCAATTTCATTGTCCACTGCAGAAGCTGAATACATAGCAGCTGGCAGTTGTTGCACTCAACTTCTGTGGATGAAGCAGATGTTGAATGATTACGGGATTGAACAGAGCACTATGACTGTGTATTGTGATAATTCAAGTGCTATCAATATTTCCAAAAATCCCGTTCAACATTCTCGCACAAAACACATAGACATAAGACATCACTTCATCCGTGATCTTGTTGAGCAAAAGATTGTGTCTATAGAGTATGTCCAAACAGAGAATCAATTTGCGGACATTCTAACAAAACCCTTAGATTCCCTTAGGTTTGAACTCCTTAGGAAATCCATAGGTTTGTGCGGAGTTGAGTAAAGATGTACTTGTTTCATAGCCTATGTGTTCTTCATGTTCTATTTATGTCATAGAGCTATTTTATTTGTTATTTTCTTTAATTAATAAAAATCCAAAAACATTCAAAAAATTGAAAAAAAAAAAAATATATTACAAAAAATAATGTGTATGTATGACCTTCTTTCCAATCATTTTGCTTAAAGTTATTTCTTTGAAATCATATTTGAACATATAATGCAAGGATAAATATTTCATAGGATTGGATAAATTAGGATAGGTCAACTGTTGGTTTGATCTTGTGATTGAATTTGGTCATGCTAACTAATCTCAGTTAGAGTTGAGTAAATAAAGATGTTATCTAATGCACATGCACTCTAACTGATTCTTTAGATGGTATTAGTTCCTATTTATAGGTTCTGATATTATACCATATGGTTCCCTAGCTTAATCAAATCTAGTATAACCAATGTCATAAAAAATTCCATAAGGTGAGCCCCCTAGTTATAAAAATTATTGACATGGAGAGGACTACCTGTGAGTTTGTGTGATAGCTACTAGTGAATGCAAACAGTGAGTAATGGCTACCTAGACAAACAGTAGGTATCTATATGGATTGCTAGTGTGAAAGCCCCCACTGTCATTAGAAAGAGCTACCTTCTCACTTGAGTGAAAGTCACCAATGTGCTAAAAACTATATATGTATACTCCAAAAAGAATTTCACAATGAGTACAATTTGACTGAAAAAGAAATGAAATAAATTTGTTAGTCAAATTTGGGGTAAAAATTGCTCATCATATAAGTATGGATGTTTATTGGTTTTAAAACTAGTTTTTGAAAATTTTAGAGTCCCATTTGAGCTATAATGTCAAAATCTAGCTTAAGGAAGGAAACCAATTCAAAGAGTCAAGTAATGAATTTTGATTTCACACTCACATTACTTCTAATTGTTTCTTGACTCTGATTGTGAATTTGATGCAAATACCATATTTAATCACCGGTGAAAATCAATTATTGTTTACATAATCCTTGTTTATGACTGTACTTGATATATCAATTCTTGGGTGATTATTCTTTATGATTTTAATGAAATCAATTATTGCAAATTTTTTGGTGAATTGGTTATTTTGAGGTGAAAATGAGTTTTTAATGTATCGTTGGTTGAGGGGGAGAAATGGTTTTAAAAGTAAAATTTTTGAAAATTTTTCAGACCACCGATCGCTCGGTGTTAAAGACCGATCGATCGATCTTTCGTGAACAGAGTTATAAAACCCTCATTTCTATTTTTTCTGTTCACTTCTTCTCCGAACTCTAGAGCGATCTCTCGGTTACCTCTCCTCCAAATCCTTCCTACGGTCATTCCATTCAACTCTAAGGGTTTCCCAAGCATCAAAAAGGTAAGCCTTGTATGTTTTCTTGCTATAGGTTGAATTTCTCATCTAGGGCTTCGACTGTTCATCCATGGCTTTCCTTTTGTCCTTAATCCTTCTAGCCTATCTCATGTCTGGCGTTCCCAAACGCCGGAGGTTGGTCCTCAACAACCAAGAGTACCCTCCTGAAGATGAGCAAAACCAAGAGCCTTTTACTTTCACTCCAATAGGGCATGGTATTTCAATTGGGGACAGGCCAATTCGTAGAATGATAGATTCTACAACTGAGAATCGATAAAAATCTTTGGCTGATAAAACTCAGAAAAATAAAGGTAAAGCTTCATCTTCCCAGTCCAGTCAGTTATCCCAGTTCATAAGTCCTACTGCTGCTCAACTCTATAGTGAGTATTTTAGCAAGAAAGGTGTAATGGTTGAAAGGGACATTCAAATTGCCGATTTTGGTGATTATTATCTTCCTAAACTCATTTCAGATCGTAAATGGGAAGGTATACTTACCTTATCCGAACCTGCTTCTGTCCAGTTAGTTAGGGAATTTTACTCTAATTTTTCTGAAATCAACCATAAAAAATGGTCATTCAAATCTCGAGCATTAGAACAATCTGTTGTCATAAATGCTGATTTGATTTCTAAATTCCTTGGCTGTCCTCGAGTTCCAAATGCATATTATCCTTATAATTATAAGAGTGATAAGAATAAAGACACCATGGAACATGTTGTTACCTTTCTTTGTGGTACTCCTACGTTTTGGGTTGGGTCTCTTATTGAAGTGGCGAAACTCACTAAGGATGCTAGACTAGTAAACCTAGTTATGAGTGCAAATATCCATCCAAAGGTTCATACTACGGACCTTAGGGAAGATAGAGCTAGGTTTCTGTTTAGTCTTCTACGTGGGCGTGATATTGATCTTGCCGCTCACATCATTGACTTGATGATCCAAGCCCATCAAACTGTTACAGCAGTTGGAGCCCTACCATTTGGTTCACTCATCACTAAACTTCTTGGTTCTCAAGGAGTTATCGCTCCTCCTGGTGTTCCTACTCGAGTTCCTAAGGGTCCAATCAACAAAAAGACCCTAGCTCAGAGTTTTTCACATGCCTCAGTTCGAGATACAGAGGAGGGAGCAGAAGTTGGTGCTGGGTCATCTCGTCCTCCTCCAGCCACTATGGATGATCTTGCCAGGATGATACGAGAGATGCAGATGGATCTTAGGACTCATGTTTCGTCATACGAGGAGTTTACTACAGAAGTTCGTGGTAGACTTGGATCTCTCGATGCAGCAGTGCTGGGTGTACAGAGAGATGTTCGGGATTTTTGAGCTTACTATGAGTCCCAGCTCACTTCTGATGATGAGCAGGAGTGATAGTTAGATTGATGTCCTAGGATAGAAACTCCTTCTGGTTCATGTGTATATTTTGGAGTTTATCTTAGTTCTAGTTTTTGTTTGACATTTCGATGTATTTTGTCTTGGTTGTACTTAGTACAAACCTATTTGGATGTTTTAACTTGTTATGGATTTCTGCATTTGGATGGTTTCTTATATCTCATCTCATTTGTGTTTATGCGTTAATTTTATTGTTAATAGTCCGCCTTTGGCATTTCGAGCCAAAAAGGGGGAGAGTGCATGCTAACACATGGATATGATGATTTTGTGGACGTGGATGATAATTGTGTGGATGATGTTATGGAAACATACTTAACATGTTATGGATATTTCCCATATTTTATTTCCCATGCTTCACAGGTTTTTGATTTAGCATGTGCAGGCAAACAGGTTCTAAGTTTGGTGAATCATGACAAGCTAACATGTCAAAAGTCATGTAATTATTTTTGAGTCATGTAAAGGTCAATTTTCCATTTTTGAATCATTTGGAAAAATTTGAACCTAGTATATGAGTTAGTCTTGTTTTGTCCCGGAATTGCCAAAGGGGGAGATTGTAAATCCCTAAATAGGTGTTGGCAAATTCCGTGATCATTAGATAGGTCATGTGAGTCGAGTCGTCGAGTCATGTTCAACTTGTCAGAAGAGAAGAGCTAAAGCTTAAAGAAGATTGAAGAAAGTGAAGAAAAAGCTCCTACTCTGGATCTAGAAAGGTAATGGATTTAGAGACCCCTACCCAGGTTGGATTTGGCTTAGATAACTCTAAACATACCTAGGAGGATAGTTTTAAACCTAACAAAGTTGTTTGATCTTAGTTGAATCAAATAAACATGAAAAGACATATGGTTTTAAAAAATTCTGTCTCAACCGATCGCTCGGTATTGAGACCGATCGATCGGTGGCCTACCGAGCGATCGGTGGCTATCGACTGGACAAAAATTTTGTATGGGGTATTTTTCCAGAGAGATGATTTTTAACCGAGCGATCGGTCATGAGAACCGAGCGATCCGTTTTCGACCGAGCGATCGGTAATGAGCACCGATCGATCGGTCCCCGTAAAAAGAATTTTTATTTTTCTGGATTCTTTTTTTAAACCCTATATAAACAACTTTTTGGAGACCTAATTCGGGTCTTTGATTTTTTTGAAAGAGTAGAGGTCAGAGAAACTCCTCAAACGTTTTCCTATTGTTCTATTAGATCTTTGTTGATCCCTCCTCTTTCTTTGATCCTAGAGAATGCAAGTATAGATCTAAACCTTTGATCTTGCATTGTGTGATCTCAGATCTGTATGAGATCCCTCCAGGGTTTGAAACTTCCTAAATTGATTCACAACCCTACACTTTGTGTGTGTGTCTGGTGTTTGATCCGGAGCCTTCGTGGAAGGAGATCGATCGTGTGTGATCGTGGTTTTGAAGTAGCTTGAGAAGATTTGGTCGGTGTGGAACCGAAGCTGCTACGGCGGAGATCGAACCTGCTGGTTCGTGGAAATCAAGAGTAAGAGTCTATACCTAGGAACGTCGTTTCTGTTTTGGTAAGGTCTTGTCTTGTACTTGATATCTTTTCATAGTGAAGTTTATTGCTGGACAAGGTCCCGTGGTTTTTTCCCGTTAGGGTTTTCCACGTAAAAATCTTCTGTGTTTGATTTGTGTGGATTGTCTGAGTGAATTGTTCATTGATTTCTAAACATATTAATTGAAAAATTAAAATTGGTTAGAAATTATTAGATAGACCTATTCACCCCCCCCTCTAGGTCTTAGAGATCATTGATCTGGATAAATTTCACGAAGCTCACAAGAAGTCATAAGAAAACACGAGTGTCGCGCCCCAAAATGCCCCCTAGGAGTTTAGGGATACTTTAGGCGTGACTAAACGTACCTGCCAAACCATCCTGTCATAAACACGATAATTACAGTACTAAAACAATGATAATCAGAGCGCGGAAATTAAACATAAATGCGGAAGCGTAAACTAACTTTTTCATTTCTTCTATAGTTCTCAAAAGGGTATTCCAAGTTAACATATATACAAAACATGTCTAAGTCTAAGGTGGACAGGCCCACCTATCAAAATGTCACAACTACTCAAAAATCCCCTTGCACTAACCCCTCAACAGTAGTCAAGGTATGGCCACACGTCGAGGTCTCGATCCGCCTGAGACTGTAGTAGAATAGACGGCTCTCTCTCCTCTATGTACTCTTCCTCGACCCAAGGCTCCGGGTCGAGGGCTCCCTCAGTACCTGCCGACATGAAAGTACGGCTGAGCATGAAATACTCAGCAAGTACAAGCTACTAGCTAACCATAACAATAATAAACCCGCAAAGAGTAATACAAATACCAATCATCAATTCAAGGCAATAGTAAAATCATAGAATTAAACAATATTAAACATGGAGCAATATTACCATCTTGATGTACGTTCATAAATGCAAAAACGTCGATAAAACTCATGCTTGAAAACCCGTTTCCATATCTCGGTATGCCTTGTGGAAATCATGTATGCGTGCCTGCATGAATGTATTATCATCATCTTGTAAACTTGCATCTTGTAACTTGTGAGCCAGAGGCTAGCACCCGAATCTCCCTGGGCTGCAAACCTCCTTGATATATATGGTTTTCTTGTGAGCCAGAGGCTAGTACCCGAATGTCCCCGGGCTACCAACCTCCTTGACAATGGGTGACTTTTATTACTTGTTTAGTTTTCTTGTGAGCCAGAGGCTAGTACCCGAATTTTTCCTGGGCTACCAACCTCCTTGACAATAGGTGTTTTAGGGGTTTTCTTGTGAGCCAGAGGCTAGTACTCGTATCTCCCTGGGCTACCGACCTCCTTGACATGCAATATTTTCTTGTTGTTTATTATATGCACATGCTCTTGAAATCTTGGTTCATGCTATCATGCGTGCTCGTGTACGTGTCAATCGTGACAATAGTGGAATGAGGATAACAAGAGAGATATGGCATCACAATTCCATTCATAATATACTCATGTGAGCATTTGAGTAGTTAACATGGCATTTGAGTATTTAAAGCATTTTCTTCCCTTAAGTCATGATTTTATAGATTCGGCATTTTGTCAAACACATAACATACATTGTTCCTTAGTAGTTCATCTTCTTCCTTTTTATGCATATTTTCCATTCAATCACACAAGGGTAAGTTTATTATTTGTACAATGCCCATCCTCCATTTTCCAATTCACACCCCACACATCATACATCATTCCTTCGGCATCCAATCGCCTCAATCCATACCCATCCAAACATCCATACCATTCTTCCTTATCTTATTTATGTTCATTAGAGATGTTTATTAGAGATAATACATTTCATAAAGAAGAAAAATAATAACAAGGATCACATTCCATATAGAAACCTAGATTATTGCTAGGGTAAGTTGGTAGAGTGTACTAACCTTAGATCAAGGCTTGATCTTGGTAGGAACCTTGATTTGAGCTCCAACTTGAAAGGAGGAACCTTTTCTTGAGGGAGACTTGGTTTGGGGAAAAAAACCCTCCTTAAATACCTTGGAGAATGCTGCCCTAGCTTGAGAACGAGATCCCCCACGAGCTTGAGCCTTGAACTTGAAGCAATCCAAGTTTGAGGATGATCTAGGGTTGTCAAACCCTTTGATTCCTTCTCCAATGGAAACCCTAGGTGAAAACCCTCTTCTTCTCCTCCATTTTCTCTCTAAATGTTCTAAGTGTAGTGAATGAGGGTTCAAATGGTCGAGCAAGCCTTTATGGGTAAGGGTTTAACGCCCAAAAGATGAAAAAGCCCTTATTGAAATTTCTGTAAAAACGCGAGGACCGAGCGATCGGTGGTTATAACTGATCGATCGGTTGCCTACTGAGTGATCGGTGTTTTGACTGAGCGACCTGTCAAAAGTCTGCTCTCTGGAAAATTTCCCTATACAAAATTTTTGACCAGTCGATAGCCACCGATCGATTGGTTTTGGACCGATCGATCACTGAATGGACCGAGCGATCGGTGCTCTGCAGGTCTGAACTGTTTTGACCATATCTTTTGACTCGCTCGTCGGATTTCGACGATTCAACTTGCGTTGGATTCGTCTTTCGAAAATGAACATTTCTAACATTTCAGAATTTCTAATTTCTCCTTTATTTATTAATTAGACTACGAGAAAGGCCAATTAGCTACGAAAACGGTATTCATTAAGTATAGAAAAGTTGGGGTGCTACAACGAGGCTCATAAGCATTCATGAGAACTCATAAGCATACATAAAATGGTTTGTTTTCCATGAAAAGAACAAGTTTTAAGAAAGGTTTTCTAAGACGGGGTTTTAAGCATGAATTTTGGGACTTGTGTTCCTTTATGCACTTATATGTATTATTATTCTATCTTAGCATTGTTAGCTCATAGTTTTGCTCGCTGAGTATTCCATGCTCTGCCGTACATATTATGTCGGTAGGTACACGTGTTTCCTTTGACATCTATGCCCTAGGCCCTTGGATAGAGGAAGACTATGGCAAGGAGGAGCCATATGTGGAGCCTCAGGAGGAGGCAAGGGACTTAGACCATTGGCCCTTTCAGGGTGATTACTGAGAGAGAGAGAGAGCATTACCATTTTGTATTTTGGTAGGTGGTCATGTCCACCGCTACTCTTGATTATGTATGTACAAACTTTGAATACAGATGATATGTATAGAAAAGAAATTTTTGGGTTACGCTTCCGCACACGATTATGCTTCCGCATTACTTTATGTTTCCATTATATATTGCCTTGTGTATTTTACAGGATGGTTTGGTATCGGATATTTGCACATCGCGGGCCAAAGTATCCCTAACTCCAAGGGGGTATTTTGGGTCGCAACAGAGGTGGTATCAGAGCCTAGGCTTTAGCTTTTAGGGTCACTTAGAATTTGATATCATGATATAAACAAGGCATTAGGATGAGAAATGTGTCGTATTCCAAGTATTGACTAATCATTTAGTCTTAGTCCATAACTGGTTGGGTTCTAACCGAACCTAGTCTCCTATGCTAGTACTACAAATTGGATGCTTAACTATTACAATGTATACCTTGATGTAATGCTACTGTATATCATATGAATATGGAATGAGCTTGAAATTATGTTTGAAATGAAGTTGGTTTCCAAGTTAGACTCATGTTCTGCTACTATTCTCAGGATTATCATGAGACGTGGTAGTGGACGGGGGTCGCGGTTACCAAAGTCGGGGCAACAGTAATGGAGGAGACCCTCCCTCGGGTGATGATCAACCCGATATATCTCAGTTACTAAATACTATGGTTGAGACCATCACCATGCTAGCAGCCCTACAGCCCACTACTACTACTGCATTGGCACACCCACCTCCTCCACATTACACTTTGGGACTCGAGGCATTCTGAAGGCTACATCCACCTACCTTCTATGGGACCACAGACTCCATGGTTGCAAAGGCATCGATTATGCAACTGGAGAAAATATTTTGTGCTCTTCGTTGCGCCGATGAGTAAAGGGTAGATTGGGCTGCCTTCATGATCGAAGGAGAAGCCGACCATTGGTGGAGAGCAGCATTGAGACAGAGAGATACGGCTAGGGCGGGAGAGCTGTGGACTTGGGGTGAATTTCTTGATGCCTTTTATGGGCAATATTTTCCCAAGATTGTTAGGCAATAAAAGGAGATGGAGTTCATGTCCCTAGTACAGTAAATATGAGTGTGGTTGAGTATGAGGCCAAATTTCTTGAGTTATCCCATGAAAAATCAAATTCGGTGAATCCCAAATCTATGGTTTGAGTTGAGAATCTCACAAGCTCAAGGGGATGGTTAGGTTTCCCTAATAGTCTGTCTACCATTTTGAATGATTTTAAATTAAGTTATTTATCTCAAGAGAAGATGATAATCAAGTGCGGAAATATAGAGAAACACGCAAACTACAACACAAGGATTTTTACATGGAAACCCTTCCGGGAAAAACCACGGGACCTAGTCCAGCCATGAGAATCCACTAAGACAAAGTAAACAAGAACTTACAAGACTCGAACTTGACTCCTTCGGACTCGACACCACGATCCTTCAGTTCTTAGTCCTCCACGCCTCAAAAAGTCATCACGTACTCTCAAGTCCCGTGATCAACCGCAGCTGCTTGTACTTCTCTTTGTGTCTCGAAAACAGTCCACGATCTTTCGATCGATCTCCGTCAATGACGGCTTCGGATTCCACCGACCAAATCACTCTACCACAATCCTTCCCGGATCGATCTCCTTCGGAAAGGCTCCGGGATACTCCAACCAAGGTGTTCTATCCAGAATGGGTTGATGGTTTGATATAAATCAATACCTAGATGGACTCCATCAAAGGACAAGCCCAAACAAGCAATAGTGGAACTTTGGGCTTGCAAACTCTAGGTTAAAAGCATTAACAAAAGGGGAGGAGAGCACCAATTTCCATAGGTTTTATAAAATTTGGAGGAACTAAAAAACCCTCTCCACACACTCCCTAAGTTGTACTCCACGAAGTGGAAGGGTTTTATATATAAAGGGAATCAAAAATGGTGTTTAGAAGTTGCTAAAATAGGTTAAAAACCAAAGAAGGAACCAAAGAATCGTTTTAGCAAAACCCCCATATCAGGGTCAAACCATGGGGATCCATTGGTCGATCAAAAATAAAACTTCGTTCGACCAAAAGGTCCCTTAGGGTCGACCCTAACAAAATCACCTTGCTGTCCCAAAACACCATATATATTTTTGGCACTTCAGGGTCGACCCTAAACACCAAGGGTCGACCCTAAGGCTAAAACCAAATTTAATACTTCATTTTCAGCCCTCAGTTTCTTCACAATAGTTGTAGCTCTTTTCAACGCGGTTGATTTGACATATTATAGAGCAAAATATGAGCTATGGTTTGTGAGATATGCCCAAAACAAGCAACCTTGGTTTTTTGAAAAAAATTCAGATTTTAAAACAAGTTTTGCACTGTTTATCTCATCACCTAGGGTTTAAAACTTCATTTTCAGATCTCAATTCCTTCACAAAAGTTGTAGTTATTTTTTACATGGTCGATTTGACATATTATAGAGTAAAATATAAGCTACGGTTTGGGAGATATGTGTAAAACAAGCAACCTTAATTTTTTGAAAAAATTTCAGCATTGTTAACTTGTTTTGCACTACTTATCTCATCACCTAGAGTCCGTATGATTAGACTAGGACACTTTTACCACCTAAGGCATCATGTTAGGATTATTCTAGGTTAAATCCCACCTATGGGCACATGGTATCTAGGTCACTTACCATCCTATAAAGGAAATGATCATCCTAGTGGATTAAGCGATTCTTCAACGTGCTTCAACTTCACTTGTCGTGGATGCTTGATGGCAATGACACAAGAACCACTCCTAGACACCTAGACTCACTTATTTTGACACCGGAATATGCCAATAAGAAAACATGGACTTTACATCCCGATTCGCATAACACTTGATCGCGACAGAGGAGGTGTGAGTTAGGAAGCTTGAGAATGGGCTTAAACCCTTCATCAAGGACCGAGTTTCTATACTCCAAGTGGAATCTTGGAGATTGTGGGAAAGGTGAGAATTGTCGAGAGGAACTTAGAGGAGTTTCTTAAGAGAAGAGAAAGTGGATATGGGAAAGTTATACAGAAGGGTCAGTCTAGTGGCTCAGCACCACCGGAGAAGGCTCAGCCCCAGGGGAGCAGGCCCCCAATTCGGTAGACTACTTCATAGGGGTCATCACAGACTTCTACATCTAGATCCGCATGGCCCACTCAGATCACACAACAGCCTCGCCAGGCAAATAGAGGCTGGGTCTTTGCCTTGATAGAATGGGATGCACAGGCATCAGATGATGTTGTGCAAGGTACGCACGAATTTCAAATTATTCAAGTGTAAATTGATGTAGTATATAGTATATGTATGCTTACTTGTATATCATGCTACCTATATTTTATGTGTGTTTTTCTTGAAAATTTATTGATATAGCTAATTACGATGCAGAGGCATTTTGCTAGTAAATGAGTGTTTAGCTCGTGTACTGATCGACACGGGATCGACACATTCCTTTGTGTCACCTAGCTTCGCATCTGAGCCGAGTCACCTACGTCAAGAGTTGACCATCTCGAATCCACTTGGCAAGTCGGTTGATATAGACCGAGGATACCAAAATTATATAGTTCAAGTCGGACAATATGAATTGCCAATCAATCTGATCATCCTTGAGTTCCAAGACTTATACTTCGATGTTATTCTCTGGATGGATTGGTTAGCTACACACCACAGGCACATGACTTGTTTTGAAAAGATGGTGAAATTTAAGCCGGAGGGCATCAAGCCATTCCACTTTCGTGGACTTCGAAGGAGAGGTATAGCCTGTCTAGTTGCTCTAAGTCTGGCAAATCCGGAGGCACGAGACTCAGCCATCCCGGTTGTGAGTGAGTATTTAGATGCATTCCCCAAGGACTTATCGGGATTACCTCCAGATAGAGAGATGGAGTTTGTAATAGAGCTTGCTCCAGGAACGGCTCCAATTTCTAAGGCTTCGTACAGGATGGCCCCAATTGAATTGAAAGAATTGAAGGAGCAAATAGAAGAGTTACAACGGCTTGGTTTCATCTGACCAACTATTTTGCCATGGGGAGCACCAATACTCTTCGTGAAGAAGAAGGATGGGTCAATGAGGATGTGCATCGACTATAGACAGTTAAACAAGGTTACCATCAAGAACCGTTATCCATTGCCATGGATAGATGATTTGTTCGACCAACTAAAGGGAATAAGGTTCTTCTCCAAGATTGATCTGCGATCAGGGTATCATCAGTTGAAGATCAAGGCAGAAGATGTGCAAAAGATTGCTATTAGGACTCAGTACGGGAACTACGAGTTCCTAGTGATGCTTTTTGGTCTAACTAATGCACCGGAGGCGTTCATGGATTTGATGAACCGGGTGTTCAAGCCTTATCTTAACAGATGTGTTATCGTCTTTGTTGATGACATCTTAGTATATTCTCCGACAAGGGAGGATCACGACTGAGACCATTGCCTTACACTTGAGACTCTTCGAGAGCATAAACTGTATTCCAAGTTGAGTAAGTGCGAATTTTAGTTGGAGAAGGTGACGTTCCTTGGCCATGTGGTATCTGCCAAGGGTATTTCACTGGACCCAACAAAGATAGAAGTGGTGATGAAATGGGAGAGACCCAGAAGTGTTATCGAGATACGCAGCTTCCTCGTTTTGACAGGATACTATAGGAGATTCGTAGAGGGATTCCCCAGCTTAGCAGCACCACTCACGTATTTGACACAGAAAAATGCTCAGTTCACTTGGAGTGATAAGAATGAAGTGAGCTTCATGGAGTTGAAGAAGAGGCTTATGACAGACCTTATTCTCATAGTGCCATCTGGGAGTAGAGGTTTCGTGGTCTACAGTGACGCTTCGAACATTGGGCTAGGATATGTTCTTATGCAGCGCGAGAATGTCATTTCCTACGCTTCCCGGCAATTGAAGGAGCATGAAAAGAACTATCCTACTCATGATTTGGAGTTGGCGGCGGTAGTATTTGCATTAACGATTTGGCAACATTACCATTATAGAGAAAAGTTTGATCTTTTCACGGACCACAAAAGCTTAAAATACCTGTTTTCCCAAAAAGAGTTGGATATGCGACAACATCGATGGATGGAGTTCTTGAAGGACTATGAATGTTGAATTCAGTACCATCTGGGTAAGGCTAATGTGGTGGCAGATGCATTGAGTAGAAAACCTACTGGACTTGTAGTCCACATGATCATTTATGAATAGAAGATGTTAGAGGTCATGGCAAACCTCGATCCCAGCTTCAGGATTCCTATCGTTGGGCCAATCACAGGTAACCTCTCAGTCAGGCCATATATCCAAGATCGAATCCGAGAGTTGCAGGATTCGGATGTGGAGCTACTTGCTTACAGAGATAAGGCGATTAGCAAGGGAAGTGATGAGTTCTCTGTGAATGGTAATGGGGCGATCAAATTTAAAGGAAGGTTGTGTGTTTGTGCGGATGCAAAGTTGAAGAGTGAGATCCTAGATTAACCTCACCGGTCCCAATACACTGTGCATCCTGGTGGTATGAAGATGTACCAGAACCTGAAGAATCATTATTGGTGGGGAAACATAAAGAGGAAAGTCGCCGAGTATGTGTCAAGATGCTTGATATGCCAACAGGTGAAGGCTGAACATATGAGGCCAGCAGGGTTTTTGCGATCCCTTCCTATTTTTGAGTGGAAATGGGAGAACATCTCCATGGATTTCATAGTGGGATTGGCATGGACAGTGAAGAACTCAGATGTCATATGGGTAGTGGTATATCGGTTGACAAAGTCCGTCCATTTCTTGCCTTATCGGACTACGTTCAACTTAAACCAACTTGAAGCATTGTATCTCAAAGAAGTGGTTTGGTTGCACGGGGTGCCAGTCAGCATTGTTTCCGATAGGGATACGAGATTCACTTCTAGGTTCTGGAAGAGCTTCCAGAGTGCTATGGGTTCTCGTTTAGACTTTAGCACCACTTTCCATCCTCAAACAGATGGACAGACCGATAGGGTGAACCAGGTTATAGAAGACATGCGTTGAGCTTGCATGTTGGATTTCAGAGGCACTTGGGAGGATCATTTGCCATTGGTTAAGTTTGCCTTCAATAATAGTTATCAGGCGAGCATCCAAATGGATCCTTTCGAAACCTTGCACGATCGAAGTTGCAGATGTCCCCTATACTGGGATGAAGTTTGAGAGATAAAGATATTGTGGTCAGAATTGATTGAGCAAATCGCGAATACAGTCAAGAACATCAGGGAAAGATTAGAGACGGCTCAGGATAGGCAAAAGAGTTACGCCGACACCATTAGACGAGATCCTGAGTTCCGTGTTAGCGATATGGTGTTTGTGAAGGTTTTGCCGACAACGGGTGTTATGAGGTTTGGCAAAAGAGGAAAGCTCAGCCCAAGGTATGTGGGTCAATTTGAAATCGTCACTCGAGTTGGTGAAGTTGCATATCGGGTTGCTCTACCCACTCACAAGGCTGCGGTCATGGATTTGATGAACTGGGTGTTCAAGCCTTATCTTGACAGATATCTTATCGTCTTTGTTGATGAAATCTTAGTATATTCTCCGACAAGGGTGGATCGTGATTGAGACCATCGCCTTACACTTGAGACTCTTTGAGAGCATAAACTATATTCCAAGTTGAGTAAGTGCAAATTTTGGTTGGAGAAGGTGACGTTCCTTGGCCACATAGTATCTGCCAAGGGTATTTCAGTGGACCTGATAAAGATAGAAGCGGTGATGAAATGGGAGAGATCCAGAAGTGTTACCGAGACACGCAGCTTCCTCGGTTTTGCAGGATACTACAGGAGATTCGTAGAGGGATTCTCCAGCTTAGCAGCACCACTCACGTATTTGACACGGAAAAATGCCTAGTTCACTTGGAGTGATAAGTATGAAGTGAGCTTCACAGAGTTGAAGAAGAGGCTTACTTCGGCCCCTATTCTGATAGTGTCATTTGGAAGTGGAGGTTTTGTGGTTTACAGTGACGCTTCGAACATTGGGCTAAGATGTGTTCTTATGCATCACGAGAATGTCATTGCCTACGCTTCCCGGCAATTGAAGGAGCATGAAAAGAACTATCTTACTCATGATTTGGAGTTGGCTGTGGTAGTATTTGCATTAAAGATTTGGAAGCATTACCTTTATAAAGAAGAGTTTGATGGTTCCACGGACCACAAAAACTTAAAATACCTGTTTTCCCAAAATGGGTTGAGTATGCGACAACATCGATGGATGGAGTTCTTGAAGGACTATGAATGTTCAATTCAGTACCATTCGGGTTAGGCCAATGTGGTGGCAGATGCATTGAGTAGAAAACCTACTGGACTTGTAGCCCACATGATGATTCATGAATGGAAGATGTTAGAGGTCATGGCAAATCTCGATACCAGCTTAAGGATTCCTACTGTTGGGCCAATCATTGCTAACTTCTCAGTCAGGCCTTTTATCCAAGATCGAATCTGAGAGTTGCAGGATTCGGATGCGGAGCTACTTGCTTACAGAGATAAGGTGATTAGCAAGGGAAGTGATGAGTTCTCTGTGAATGGTAATGGGGCGATCACATTTAAAGGAAGGTTGTGTGTTCGTACGGATTCGGAGTTGAAGACTGAGATCCTAGATGAAGCGCACCGGTCCAAATACACTATGCATCCTAGTGGTATGAAGATGTACCAGAACCTGAAGAATCATTATTGGTTGCAAAACTTGAAGAGGGAAGTCGCCGAGTATGTGTCAAGATGCTTGATATGCCAACAGGTGAAGGCTGAACATATGAGGCCAGCAGGGTTTTTGCAATCCCTTCCTATCTCCGAGTGGAAATGGGAGAACATCTCCATGGATTTCATAGTGGGATTGGCATGGACAGTGAAGAACTCAGATGTCATATGGGTAGTGGTATATCGGTTGACAAAGTCCGTCCATTTCTTGCCTAATCGGACTACGTTCAACTCAAACCAACTTGAAGCATTGTACCTCAAAGAAGTGGTTTGGTTGCACTGGGTGCCAGTCAGCATTGTTTCCGACAGGGATCCAAGATTCACTTCCAGGTTTCGGAAGAGCTTCCAGAGTGCTATGGGTTCTCGTTTGGACTTTAGCACCGCTTTCCATCCTCAAACAGATGGACAGACCGATAGGGTGAACCAGGTTATCGAAGACATGCTGTGAGCTTGCATGTTGGATTTCAGAGGCAATTGGGAGGATCATTTGCCATTGGTTAAGTTTGCCTACAATAATAGTTATCAGGCGAGCATTCAAATGGCACCTTTCGAAACCTTGTACGGTCGAAGTTACAGATCTCCCCAATACAGGGATGAAGTTTGAGAGATGTAGATATTGGGCTCTGAATTGATTGAGCAAACCGCGAATAAGGTCAAGATCATCAGGGAGAGATTAAAGGCGGCTCAGGACAGGCAAAAGAGCTATGCCGACACCTATAGATGGGATTTTGAGTTCCGTGTTGGCGATATAGTGTTTGTGAAGGTTTTGCCGACAAAGGGAGTTATGAGGTTTGGCAAAAGAGGAAAGCTCAGCCCAAGCTATGTGGGTCCATTTGAAATCGTCACCCGAGTTGGTAGAGTTGCATATCGGGTTGCTCTACCCACTCAAATGGCGGCGTTCATGGATTTGATTAACCGGGTGTTCAAGCCATATCTTGACAGATGTGTTATCATCTTTGTTGATGACATCTTAGTATATTCTCCGACAAGGGAGGATCATGATTGAGAACATCGCCTTACACTTGAGACTCTTCGAGAGCATAAACTGTATTCCAAGTTGAGTAAGTGCGAATTTTTGTTGGAGAAGGTGGCGTTCCTAGGCCACGTAGCATCTGCTAAGGGTATTTCAGTGGACACAACATAGATAGAAGCGGTGATGAAATTGGAGAGACCCAGAAGTGTTACCGAAATACGTAGCTTCCTCGATTTGGCCGGATACTACAGGAGATTCGTAGAAGGATTCACCTGCTTAGCAGCACCACTCACGTATTTGGCACGGAACAATCCCAAGTTCACTTGGTGTGATAAATATGAAGTGAGCTTAACGGAGTTGAAGATGAGGCTTACTACGGCCCCTATTCTCATAGTGCCGTCTGGGAGTGGAGGTTTCGTGGTCTGCAGTGAAGCTTCGAACATTGAGCTAGGATGTGTTCTTATGCAGCACGAGAATTTCATTGCCTACGCTTCCCGGAAATTGAAGGAGCATGGAAAGAACTATCCTACTCATGATTTGGAGTTGGCTGCGGTAGTATTTGCATTGAAGATTTGGCAACGTTACCTTTATAGAGAAGAGTTTGATGTTTTCATGGACCACAAAAGCTTAAAATACCTGTTTTCCCAAAAAGGAGTTGAATATGCAACAGCATCGATGGATAGAGTTCTTGAAGGACTATGAATGTTCCATTCAGTACCATCTGAGTAAGGCTAATGTGGTGGCAGATGCATTGAGTAGAAAACCTACCGGACTTGAAGCCCACATGATGATTCATGAATGGAAGATGTTACTTGACCTTGTACGGTCGAAGTTACAGATCTCCCTATACTGGGATGAAGTTTGAGAGATAAAGATAATGGGGTTGGAATTGATTGAGCAAACTGTGAATAAGGTCAAGATCATCAGGGAGATATTAAAGATAGCTCAGGACAGGCAAAAGAGCTCTGCCCATACCCTTAGACGAGATCTTGAGTTTCGTGTTGGCGATATGGTGTTTGTGAAGGTTTTGCCGACAAAGGGAGTTATATGGTTTGGCAAAATAGGAAAGCTCAGCCCAAGGTATGTGGGTCCATTTGAAATCGTCACCCGAGTTCGTGAAGTTGAATATCGGGTTGCTCTACCCACTCACATGGCGGCATTCATGGATTTGATGAACCGGGTGTTGAAGCCTTATCTTGACAGATGTGTTATCGTCTTTGTTGTTGACATCTTAGTATATCTCCGACAAGGGAGGATCGTGATTGAGACCATCGCCTTACACTTGAGACTCTTCGAGAGCATAAACTGTATTCCAAGTTGAGTAAGTGCAAATTTTGGTTTGAGAAGGCGACGTTCCTTGGCCACGTAGTATCTGCCAAGGGTATTTCAGTGGACCCAACAAAGATAGAAGCGGTTATGAAATAGGAGAGTCCTAGAAGTGTTACCAAGATACGCAGTTTCCTCGGTTTGGCAGGATACTACAGGAGATTCGTAGATGGATTCTCCAGCTTAGTAGCACCACTCACGTATTTGACACGGAAAAATGCTAAGTTCACTTGGAGTGATAAGTATGATGCGAGCTTCATGGAGTTGAAGAAGATGCTTAATGACGGCCCCTATTCTCATAGTGCCATCTGGGAGTGGAGGTTCCGTGGTCTACAGTGACGCTTCGAACATTGGGCTAGGATGTATTCTTATGCAACGTGAGAATATCATTGCCTATGCTTCCCGGCAATTGAAGGAACATGAGAAGAACTATCCTACTCATGATTTGGAGTTGGTTGTGGTACTATTTGCATTGATGATTTGGCAACATTACCTTTATAGAGAAGAGTTTGATGTTTTCACGGACCACAAAATCTTTAAAAACCTGTTTTCCCGAAAATAGTTGAATATGCGACAACATCGATGGATGGAGTTCTTGAAGGACTATGAATGTTCAATTCAGTACCATCCGGGTAAGGCTAATGTGGTGGCAGATGCATTGAGTAGAAAACCTACTGGACTTGTAGTCCACATGATCATTCATGAATGGAAGATGTTAGAGGTCATGGCAAACCTTGATACCAGCTTCAGGATTCCAACCGTTGGGCCAATCACGGCTAACCTCTCAGTCAGGCCTTATTTCTAAGATCGAATCCAAGGATTGCAGGATTCGGATGCGGAGCTACTTGCTTACAGAGATAAGGCTATTAGCAAGGGAACTGATGAGTTCTCTGTGAATGGTAACGGGGCGATCCCATTTAAAGGAAGGTTGTGTGTTCGTGCGGATGCGGAGTTGAAGTGTGAGATTCTAGTTGAATGTCACCGGTCAAAATACACTATGCATCCTGGTGGTATGAAGATGTACCAGAACCTGAAGAATCATTATTGGTGGCGAAACATGAAGAGGGAAGTCGCCGAGTATGTGTCAAGATTCTTGATATGCAACTAGGTGAAGGCCGAACATATGAGGCCAGTATGGTTTTTGAAATCACTTCCTATTCCCGAATGGAAATGGGAGAACATCTCCACGGATTTGATAGTGGGATTGGCAAGGACAGTGAAGAACTCAGATGCCATATGGGTAGTGGTTGATCGTTTGACAAAGTCCGTCCATTTCTTACCTTATCGGACTACATTCAACTCAAACCAACATGCAACATTGTATCTCAAAGATGTGGTTTTGTTACACTGGGTGCCTGTCAGCATTGTTTCCGACAGGGATCCGAGATTCATTTCCAGGTTCTGGAAGAGCTTCCAGAGTGCTATGGGTTCTCGTTTGGACTTTAGCACCGCTTTCCATCCTCAAACAGATGGACAGACCGATAGGATAAACCAGGTTATAGAAGACATGCTTTGAGCTTGCATGTTGGATTTCAGAGGCAGTTGGGAGGATCATTTGCCATTGGTTAAGTTTGCCTACAATAATAGTTATCAGGCGAGCATTCAAATGGCTCCTTTCGAAACCTTGTACGGTCGAAGTTACAGATCTCCCCAATATTGGGATGAAGTTTGAGAGATAAAGATATTGGGATCGGAATTGATTGAGCAAACTGCGAATAAGGTCAAGATCATCAGGGAGAGATTAAAGATGGCTTAAGACCGGCAAAAGAGCTATGTCGACACCCTTAGACGAGATCTTGAGTTCCGTGTTGGGGATATGGTGTTTGTGAAGTCTTCGCCGAAAAAGGGAGTTATGAGGTTTGGGAAAAGAGGAAAGCTCAGCCCAAGGTATGTGGGTCCATTTGAAATCGTCACCCGAGTTGGTGAAGTTGCATATCGGGTTGCTCTACCCACTCATATGGCGGCGTTCATGGATTTGATGAATCGGGTGTTGAAGTCTTATCTTTACAGATGTGTTATCGTCTTTGTTGTTGATATCTTAGTATATCTCCGACAAGGGAGGATCATGATTGAGACCATCGCCTTACACTTGAGACTCTTCGAGAGCATAAACTGTATTCCAAGTTGAGTATGTGTGAATTTTGGTTAGAGAAGGCGACGTTCCTTGGCCACGTAGTATCTCCCAAGGGTATTTCAGTGGACCCAACAAAGATAGAAGTGGGGATGAAATGGGAGAGACCTGGAAGTGTTACCAAGATACGCAGCTTCCTCGGTTTGGCAGGATACTACAGAAGATTCGTAGAGGGATTCTCCAGCTTAGCAGCACCACTCAAGTATTTGACACGGAAAAATGCTAAGTTCAGTTGGCTTGAGAAGTATGAAGTGAGCTTCATGGAGTTGAAGAAGAGGCTTACTACGGCCCCTATTCTCATAGTGCCATCTTGGAGTGGAGGTTCCGTGGTCTACAGTGACGCTTCAAACATTAGGCTAGGATGTGTTCTTATACAGCGCGAGAATGTCATTACCTACGCTTCCCGGCAATTGAAGGAGCATGAGAAGAACTATCCTACTCATGATTTGGAGTTGGCTGTGGTAGTATTTGCATTGAAGATTTGGTAGCATTATCCTTATAGAGAAGATTTTGATGTTTTCACGGACCACAAAAGCATAAAATACCTGTTTTTCCAAAAAGAGTTGAATATGCGACAACATCGATGGATGGAGTTCTTGAAGGACTTTGAATGTTCAATTCAGTACAATCTGGATAAGGCTAATGTGGTGGCAGATGCATTGAGTAGATAACCTACTGGACTTGTAGCCCACATGATCATTCATGAATGGAAAATGTTAGAGGTCATGGAAAACAGCGATACCAGCATCAGAATTCCTACCGTTGGGCCAATCACGGCTAACCTCGCAATCAGACCTTATATCCAAGATCGTATCTGAGAGTTGCAGGACTCGGATGCAGAGCTACTTGCTTACAGAGATAAGGTGATTAGCAAGATAAGTGATGAGTTCTCTGTGAATGGTAATGGGGCGATCACATTTAAAGGAAGGTTGTGTGTTCGTGCAGATGCGAAGTTGAAGAGTGAGATCCTAGATGAAGCTCACCGGTCCCAATACATTGTTCATCCTGGTGATATGAAGATGTACCAGAACCTGAAGAATCATTATTGGTGGCGAAACATGAAGAGGAAAGTCATCGAGTATGTGTTAAGATGCTTGATATGGCAACAGGTGAAGGCCGAACATATGAGGCCAGCAAGGTTTTTGCAATCCCTTCCTATTTTCGAGTGGAAATGGGAGAACATCTCCATGGATTTCATAGTGGGATTGGCAAGGACAGTGAAGAACTCAAATGCCATATGGGTCGTGGTTGATCGTTTGACAATGTCCGTCCATTTCTTGCCTTATCGGACTACGTTCAACTCAAACCAACTTGCAACATTGTATCTCAAAGATGTGGTTTGGTTGCACGGCGTGCCAGTCAGCATTGTTTCCAACAGGTATCCGAGATTCACTTTCAGGTTCTAGAAGAGGTTCCAGAGTGCTATGGGTTTTCGTTTGGACTTTAGCACCGCTTTCCATCCTTAAATAGATGGACAGACCGAGAGAGTGAACCGGGTTATAGAAGACATGCTTTGAGCTTGCATGTTGGATTTCAGAGGCAGTTGGGAGGATCATTTGCCATTGGTTGAGTTTGCCTACAATAATAGTTATCAGGCGAGCATCCAAATGGCTCCTTTCGAAATCTTGTACGGTCGAAGTTGCAGATCTCCCCTATACTGGGATGAAGTTTGAGAGATAAAGATATTGGGCTCGAAATTGATTGAGCAAACCGCGAATAAGGTCAAGATCATTAGTGAGAGATTAAAGACGGCTTAGGACAGGCAAAAGAGCTATGCCGACACCTGTAGACGAGATCTTGAGTTCCGTGTTGGCAATATGGTGTTTGTGAAGGTTTCGGCGACAAAGGGAGTTATCAGGTTTGGCCAAAGAGGAAAGCTCAGCCCAAGGTTTGTGGGTCAATTTGAAATCGTCACCCGAGTTGGTGAATTTGCATATCGGGTTGCTCTACCCACTCACATGGCGGTGGCTCACAATGTTTTCCATGTGTCCATGCTTTGAAAGTATATCCCGGATCCTTCACAAGTTATAGATCTTGATCCTTTAAAATTCGGGAGGTCCTCACCTTAGTAGAAAAGCCGGTTGAGATTTTGGACCGTAGAGATCAAGTTTTGCATAGCAAGGTTATTCCCTTAGTTCTTGTTCGGTGGCAACATAATGCACGAGAAAAAGTTACGTCGGAGCGCAAAGCTAAAGTAAAAGAGAAGTGCCCTCATTTGTTTGTCTAAGGGACATTTTCATGTAAATTTGGTTTTTATTATCCCTATGATCGTTCAAATTTCAAGGACGAAATTTCTGTAAGGGGGGAGGATGTAGAACCCTGGATCTTGATGGCCTAGTATGATGAATGATATGATGTATTAAAACTTTTTTAAGAATATATTTTTGGTGTATGGGAGTTTGGAATGAAGTAGGTAACAGCATAGAATACTCTTAAGTGTTAACAAGGTTTATGCCTTAGCATACCCTCGACTTTGAAAACCTCTAGTTCGCTTATAGCTGATCGGAATAGAGCGAATCTTAAATTTTTTGAAAGGCATTAGAACCCTCTTTGAGTTCCATGTTGATCACTTTTCTGAATTTTGAGTCAAGGTTAAGTCAAACATCCAATTTCCGGAATCGGATCTGCTGCAAAAATGGGTTGATGAAACCCATTTGCATGTCAGTCGGCTTTATAGCCATTTTTGGTAAATAAAAACTTAAAATTAGGATTTTTATAAAACATCAAAGTTGTTCCTCTTTGAATGTAAAATCGAACGCAAGTAGAATCGTCAAAATCCAACTAGCGAGTCATAATTTATGACCGAAATACGAAAATGCAAAAATCCTGAAACTTTCTGCAAAGTTGCGATCGTTCGTGGGGACCCTATGAACGATCGTAGCGGCGCTACGAACGATCGTAGAGTTGCAACGATTGATTGTAACACCCAGAAATTGTTTGAAACTTATTGGAGAAGCTACGATTGATCGTAGGAATCTACGAACGATCGTAAAAAGCTACGAACAATCGTAAATCGCTATGAACGATCATAGAAGCGCGATTTTGTTTCCTTTGTACGATTTTTTGGGGGGTTTCACCCCTTTACCTATAAATAGATGATTTTTTGAGGGTTTTGGTTTACCCTAAACCTAACAAGAGTTCTTGAGAGAGAAAGGGAGAACGGTTAGAGATTATCAAGAGGGTTTTGGGATTGATAATCAAGAGGAGCACAAATTAAGGAAGTGCCTTCCTCAATTAAGTAGGGATTCCACTCAAGGGTTTGCTCAACCTTGGAATTGAACAAGTGGTTAGTGATTCTACTAATTAACCTTGTTATTATGCTAAGATTTGAAAAGATGATTAAAGGGTGATATTAGCTTGAATATGATGCAAAGGAAATGTATGATTTTGGGTAAAACTAGATAATGATGAAATGTGTAAATAAGGATTTGAGATTTGGGGGTTTTTCAATAAGAGGGTTAATATGCCTATATTTGCAAGTGAATGTTAATGTCTCTAAATAAATCATGATTTTAAGTATAATGTGATGAATTAGGCTTAAAAGCCATGGTCTTGATGATGTGATGAAATGAATGGAAATATGCTATGTTTTAGAATTTTTCAATGACACTACAACCCTAATATGACTTGTATGAATCCATATGAATTGTTAAGGCTTTACATATATATACGATGATGCTCATAAGCACTCCACACATGATAAGTTTTGCATGACCGAGATTTTCGCATAAGCATGTATTTCAAGAATCATAAACAAGGTTTTCAAAGGCATTCATAAGAAAGAAGCATAAGCATTGACAAAGCCAAACTTTGGGTTGGTATTCTAAGATCGGTTAATTCATGCTCACAAGGATCAAGTATAAGATCTTGCATAAACTCCACAGATCAAAAGTCTCGTAGGACTTTTCAAGAATTCATAAGAAACTCATAAGTCTAAGATCTTGCATATGTCTCCACGGATCATAAGCTCACAAGAACAAGCTCACAAGCACTCATAAGCTCACAAGGACTCGGTGCTTTCAAGAAAGCTCATAAAAATCTAAGCTCACAAGAACTCATAAGAAAACACGAGGCTCACAAGCATTCATAAGAACTCATAAGCATACATAAAATGGTTTGTTTTCCATGAAAAGAACAAATTTTAGGAAAGGGTTTCTAAGACGGGGTTTTAAGCATGAATTTTGTAACTTGTGTTCCTTTACGCACTTATATGTATTATTATTCTATCATAGCATTGTTAGCTAGTAGTTTTGCTCGTTGAGTATTCCATGCTCAGTCGTACATATTATGTCGACAGGTACACGTGTTCCCTTTGACATCTGTGCCCCAAGCCCTTGGATAGAGGAAGACTATGGCAAGAAGGAGCCATATGTGGAGCCTTAGGAGGAGGCAAGGGACTTAGACCACTGGCCCTTTCAGGGTGATTACTGAGAGAGAGATCATTACCATTTTGTATTTTGGTAGGTGGGCATGTCCACCTCTACTCTTGACTATGTATGTCCAAACTTGGAATACAGATGATATGTATAGAAAAGAAATTTTTGGGTTACGCTTCCACACACGATTAAGCTTCCGCACACTATTAAGCTTCCATTATATATTGCCTTGTGTAATTTATAGGATGGTTTGGTATCGGATATTTTCACATCACAAGCTAAAGTATCCCTAACTCTGAGGGGGTATTTTGGGTCGCGACAACTAGCTAACAATAGCAATAACAAAACACAACAACAATGAACACAATACACAATATCGATTTAAAGCAATACTAATAAGATATATGACATTCATAGCATTGAAAGTAAAGCAATGTAATAATCTTGACATGCTTGAATAAATGCGAAAAATCCGATAAAACTCATACTTTAAAAATCATGTCTTATGCTTGAAAAATAGCCTTTCGTGTTTCTTTCAAAACTTGCTTGTCATGTTTGAAAACTTGTTCTTGTTTTGGTCTCGTTCGTAAGAATCACGCATGCTTGTCTTGTCTTGCTTAGAATCACTTGTCTTACTTGTTCTTGTCATGTTCTTGTGAGCTAGAGGTTAGTTCCTTTGAAGCGACTTGTAAGTCGGGAATGTAAATTCCCTTCAGTGAAATATATATATATATAGAAAAGGGTACATCAACCTCCTTGACTTGTTTTCTTGTGAGTCAGGTATGACATATCTTGCGATATGCCCTACCCTTGACCGGCCGATGTCCGGCTTTATCATTTGTTTTGTGAATCACAATTCTTGTTCTTGTTTGGTTTATCATATACATATACTTTAGAAAACCAGTTCGTGCATCCATGCATGCGTGTGTGTAGCAATTGTGGTAATCATGGTTACTTGTAGATGCACGGGAAGGGTTATAGCATTTCAATTTTAACTATAAGCATGTGGAATTGGAGCAACATATAGAGCATTGGATTGAGATAACACTTAGGAATAATTACTCAATTCATGTTTTCATAATTTTCATTAATTTCATTTAATTTGTCATTCATACATTTCATCGAACACATAGTGTGCAACCCATTTCTAGTCATTCAATTTAGGTTCTTAAGTGCATAATTTTCCTCAAAAACATGGAGTGTATTCATTATGCATAAAATGCCCTTCCATCGTTTTCCAGCACACCACATCCACACAGCATCCAATCTCCTCAACCATCATCCAATCCATACATCCCACACCTCTTATTCATCTTGTTTATATTTAGGGAAAATGGTACATTTCAATGAGAAGAAGAACATAAGATCAAAAATCATCATTTTCAAGAGAGAAAACTATGTTATTGCTAAGCTTAGTTAGTAGGGTGTACTAACCTTGAATAGGGGGAGAAAAAGCTTGAAAATGGTGAGAAGGATCGTTTTCCGCGCTTGGAGAAGAACTCTACACGTGCTTGAGGGTGGATTTGAGAAATCCAAGCTCCAATGGGTCCTCCAACAACTCTTGCACCAAACCCTAGCTTCTTCCCTCTCTTCTTTCTCCCAAAATCCCCAAAATATGTGCTTGAGGGTGTATGAAACCCCAAACCAACGAATTGGGGATTTTATAGAAAATGGTATGGTCAAAGACCCATTTACCCTTAATGAAATCTGCAAAAACGCGAAAGACCAAGCGATCGGTGCTTTGACTGAGCGATCGGTGGCCCATCGAGCGATCGGTTGCCTACCAAGAGATCGGTGCTCTGCAAATTTTGACACTTAGCTGTTTATCCCTATTTTGGTATTTCGGCCATTACTTTTGACTCGTTCGTCAGATTTTGACGATTCAAGTTGTGTTGGATTCGTCATTCGAAGGGGAACATTTCTGGTGGTTTAGAATCTTTCAATTTTTCTTTATTTATTAATTGGATTATGTGAAAGGCTAATTGGCGATGAGAACACTGTTCATTAGGTAAGAAAAGTTCCGGAGCGCTACAATCACAGCTATGGGTGAAGCTGAGCACTTCACTTATATGGCTGCCACAATGCTAAGATGCTCTCAATGGTTCAGAGATAGTTTTATCTCAAACTATTATAGTAGAGACTGCACATTAGCATATGGGTGCTTAAATGTACACTGAATGATTGCATGCAATGAGAGACTTCTTGCATAAACATACTATCAGATAGTTGGACTCTCATTCACATTCAACAATTTCAATGATCCTTAGATCTGATGAGTTCATTTATAACTGAACATTAATTTGATTGTTTTGACTCCACCAAAGTAATCTCTACTTGATGGACTACGATACGGTGACAGTTGGATAATCAGAAAGCTATTCGATTCGTGATGAATTTCAAATAAGAAATCCATGCTCATTAATTTGAGAGATTATCCAAGTTCCGGGTAAGATAGTCGATTAAGCTTAAATCCTGCGCAGGTGATTTGAAATCGAACAAGTTTGAAATATATTTTTATTAAAATATATTATACTTATCAAAAGCTTTTCTTAAAATGTTTTACATGAGAAATTGTTTCTCATGGCTTAATCAGAAGTCTTGGAAACTCGGATGATGTACAATAGGCTATGAGTTAGATAGTATATTAATCTCGAATTCTCATTAGGGATAATGTTATTTGAAGAATCAAGTGAATTAAAAAGTTCATGTGGTGGGATCCTTAATGGTTAATGTTCTTACACTGGGATTCAATTGCAACATGGATATCTCACGTCACTAGCAATTCCGATGTCATTCCTGTTTCAGGGTCAATGAGATAACATTGGGTAAGCTAGAGTTAGAATGTCCCAGAGCAAACTATGGAGATGCTCACTGTCGTGCCCCAAAATACCCCCTAGGAGTTAAGGGATACTTTAGGAGTGACTACGTGTACCTGTCAAACCATCCTGAAGTAAACATGGCTAATACAATACAATAAGGATAATAATCAGAGCATGGAAGTGTGAACTAATCTTCTTTTTTTTTCTAAAGTTCCAAAGTAGTATTCCAAGTGAAACATATACACAAAACATAATCAAGTCTAAGGTGGACAGGCCCACCTATCAAAATGTCAAAATACATAAAAGACCCTCTCGTACTCTCCCCTCAATAGTAGTCGAGGTATGGCCACACGTGAAGGTCTCGGTCCGCCTGAGACTGCAGTGGGATAGACGGTTCTCTCTCCTCTATGTACTCTTCCTCGACCCAAGGCTCCGGGTCGAGGGCTTCCTCAGTACCTGCCGACATGAAAGTACGGCTGAGCATGGAATACTCAGCGAGTACAAGCTACTACCTAACCATAACAATAAGAACACACAACAACAATAGTACAATGCAAAGTAGAAATAGGAGCATCACAAAAGAAATAGCATAAGACACAGTACAATGCAATCATCTTGACGTGCGTGCATGAATGCAAAAACTCCGATAACACTCATGCTTGAAAACCCGTTTCATATCTCGGTATGCCTTGTAGAAATCATGTATGCGTGTATGCATGAATGCCTTGTCATCATCTTGTAAACTTGCATCTTGTAACTTGTGAGCCAGAGACTAGCACCCGAATCTCCCTGGGCTGCCAACCTCCTTGATATATGGTTTTCTTGTGCGCCAGAGGCTAGTACCCGAATGTCCCTGGGCTACCAACCTCCTTAACAATATGTGATTTTTATTACTTGTTTAGTTTTCTTGTGAGCCAGAGGCTTGTACCCGAATGTCCCTAGGCTACCAACCTCCTTGACATGTAATATTTTCTTGTTGGTTATTATATGCATATGCTCTTGAAATCTCGGTTCATGCAACATGCGTGCTCGTGTACATGTCAATAGTACAATCATGAAAAATGAGGATAACAAGAGAGATATGACATCACAATTCATTCAATTCATAGTACATGCATATGGCCATTTGAGTAATTAACATGGTATTTAAATCAATTCACCATTCATAGGAATACATTCATAAAACGTACTTCAATTTCTAAATTTAAGTCATTTATTCATGGTTTAGGCAATTTGTCAAACACATAACATGCGAGGTTCCTCCATAGTTAATCTTCTTCTTTTTAGTGCATATTTTCCATCCAAAGTGAGTTCATTATTTATACAATGCCCATCCTCCATTTTTCCATTTCACATACAACACACATTCATACACATCGGCATCCATTCGCCTCAACCAACATCCCATCCACGCATCCATACCATTTTCCTTATCTTGTTTATATTTGATGAATATGATACATTTCATAAGGAAGAATACATAGTAGCAAGAATCATATATCACATAGAAAACCTAGATTATTGCTAGGGCAAGTTAGTAGGGTGTACTAACCTTGAATCAAGGCTTGCTCCTTGGTGTAAACCTTGATGGAAGCACCAACTTAAAAGAAGAAAGCCCTTACTCGAACTATACTTGATTGGGTAGGAAACCCTCTTGAAAATACCATAGAGAGTGCTGCCCTAGCTTGAGAAGGGAACCCCACACAAGCTTGAGCCTTGAACGTGAAGCAAAACGAGTTGGGGTGAGCTAGGGTTCTTAAACCCCTTTGATTTCTTATGAAAAGCAAACCCTAGGTTGGAGTCTCCTCCTCCCCTCCCTCTAACTCCCAAAATCCTCTAAGTAAGTGAATGAAACCCTAAAGGCTCGGGCGAGCCCTTATGGGTAAGGGTTTAACACCCAAAAGATGAAAACGCCTTTACTGAAATTCTGAAAAATACGATAGACCGATCAATCGGTATTTAATACCGAGCGATCGGTCGCCTACTGATCAATCGGTTTCCTAACAGAGCGATCAGTCAAAAATCTGCTCTCTAGAAAATTTCCCCATACAAAATTTTTGACTGTTGATAGCTACCGATCGATCGGTTTTGGACCGATCGATCGCTGAATGGACCGAGCAATCGGTGCTCTGCAGGTCAGAACTGTTTTGGCCATATCTTTTGACTCGTTCGTCCGATTTCGACGATTCAACTTGTGTTGGATTTTTCTTTCAAAAATGAACATTTTTGACATTTCAGAATTTCTGATTTCTCCCTTATTTATTAATTAGACTACAAGAAAGACCAATTAGGCATGAAAGTGCTATTCATTCAGTATGGAAAGTCCGGAGTGCTACACTCACATAAGAAATAAAAGCTCAAATAATAGATTAAATGTTAATCTATAATTTAAATGATTAAATGTTAATCATTAATAAAATGGATTAAATGTTAATCTATGGTTTAGATTAAAAGTTAATCTAAATTAAAAGATAATAATAATGATTATTTAATTAACACAAAATAAGGGGAAATAGGTTTGATCCATATCCTTAAAACCCATAAAGAGTGGACCTTAAAAGTGGGCCCAAGCCCATGGGATTAAATCCCTAGGGTGGGCGCCCATTTGGAGTTTCCTAATTGGAATAGGATTTTGTTGATTAAATAATTATTGTATAATTAATCCTTAAATCATGGATTAGATTCCAATCTTGGAAACCAAAAAACTAAGGAGATAAGATTAGAAGTTTACAAAAACTTGGAGTGCAAGACTCCCTAGCTAACACCCCCTATAGCTCACGCCCTCCCCTTATGGGGTTTCCTAATTGGATTAGGATCCTAATTGTTAGGAGTTTGTTGGGATTCCTAGAATTTAGAGAATTAGTTACACCCTTTAATTAAGGACTCCTTTTAGGAAAAGGAAACCTAAATTAGAAAGTTAGTTATAACTAATGATATCAGTTATCATTAATTAGTAACTCTCTTATTCTAATTGGAGAGGATTAGAATTAGATTCTAATCTATTTATACCTAACACCCCAAATCGTGTGGGGATTATTAATCAACCAAGGATTTTATTCTCCCCTCCTCCAAACCGTGAGCAATAGAGAGAGAAAGTTCTCTCTTAATTTTTGTGAGCCTCTAGGGATTCTCCAAGGTGATTGAAGGCTAGGGTTTTGAACCCTTAGGTTTTGTGAGATAGAAAGTCTACTCCTTCAACAATCTTCTTCTCTTTGTTTCTTCAAGACCAAGTAAAGATTCAAAAGCTTCGCGGGGATAGCAAAGAACAAGGATCGAGCTTTGAGAATTTCTTCGAAAAATCTCTACAAAGAGTTTTGACGGTTCTAATTGTTTTGTGCTTCACTGTTGAACATCATTCACCGAGGCAATTCTTTGAACATGTAATTAATATTATTTGCTGTCTATGGTGTAAAGATCTTCAGGATCTAGTTTTCCGCATAATTTTTTTATCTGGATTCTCTTCAAGTGGTATCAGAGCTCATGGTTAGGGAGTATTTTTTATTTTTTTTTAAAGGATGATTAAATAGATAAATTAATTCATGAGATGAATTTAATTTATTTATTTAGTAATGCTCGTAGTTTTAATTTTATTTGTTCATGAGATGAATAAATAAATAATTATTTTTTATTAAATTATCGAATGAGATTTGATAGTGATAATAATTAAATAATTTTTAAAACTAGTATTATACATGTGATACAATTATTTTTTGAAATAAATAGTTTATTTTGAAATTCCTTTTAAATAATTTGATAATTTAAATTATATTTGTTAATTGTTTAAAATAATTAATTAATCATTTTTCTTATAAATAGATTTTATTCCACAAATTTTAAAACCCTATTTTTGATGAGATCATATTTAGGATTTTCGTTCTCTTAATTTTTTATTTGAATATTGAATAATATTAGAACCAATCTTGAATAATAGTAGAACCAATCTTTATGAAAGGATCTTGCATTCGAGAAAGGATATTGCATTCAAGAAAAGAATAAAAGATCGTAGAGATTCAAGAAAATCCTATCTTATATTTTAAAAATAATTTTATGAAAATTGTTTGTTGGAAAATATAATTGTTTTATTTTCCGGGTTTGATCTATATAAGATATAGATTTATCGAGCCAATTGATAATTGTTATCAATTTTTTAATCTTTTAAAATATAGGAAAAAGTATTGCATCACCATGTTGCATCTAATTGTATGAGATTACAGTTATGTGTCAATTTTATTCTATGATAAATTGTTTATCATGCATTCCTATTAGAGGATAATATGTAGTAGGATTTTGAAAAATCTGTGAAGGGAAAATTCATTCGGTTTCCCTGATAAAGGGCGAATGGAAATTTTGTTTCCCTAATGCTATTTAATTTCCATATTATGCATTGGTCGAGATGCTGCGAAGGAGGATGCTATGATGATGATCTCGATAAGATGATAAATGAAGGGATCGCAAAGGAGTTTGCAAGTTGCCTTTATTCCTTTCACATTCTCTTGCATCCATGCATTTTAATTTTCATTGACCCATAGCGATTAATCTCATATGATGTTTATTATTGTTTTTTTTCATGAAATGGCATCTGCTGTTTATTTATGTTTAATTATTCTGTTAAAATAATTGTCATTTATATATCATGTGTATATAAGACTGGGGACAAGTCCCTAAGTATTATGATCTTCTACCATACACTATGTGATCTTATAGTGGGGAGTGTGAGTAAACTGACAGGCCAAAGCCAGGCCCAATCCCTCTCACCTATGTGAAAACATGGTGAAAACTTTAGAAGTAAATAGTGGGAGCAACAACGCCAAAGCATGAGCTTTCGCTAGGTGTTTATTAGGTTCATGGTAGGTGGGCACATGAACAAGTGATGTCATATAATAACGCCAAAGCGTGAGTATAACATCCCATATAGATCAGACAGTAGATCGAATGCTCCAAGATTTAGAAAATGAGATCTGTGAAAATGGAGAAGATAGATTCTATCTGCCTATTCAAGGCAATGTGATATTGTGCCCAAAGGCAGGATTACATTAAGCCAGTGTCTAGGAATTCAATGCCAATTGATTCTTCCTAAATTGGGAATGCTATTAGAAACAAATCCATAATCTAATAGTAGTTAATGAATTCAATAGATCCCTAATACTATCTTATTTGTTATTTGATTAGATCATGACAGGCCTTCACCCATCAACTGAAATTCTTCGTAATGAAAAGTTAGTTGGAATTAACAATATTGACTGGAAAAGAAAGATTAGAATAGTTTTTGCCGCAGATAACCTTGACCTATGTCTTAAGACACCTAAACCCAAAATTCCTAACGATGCATCACCGGCCCAAAAGGTTGAGTTGGAGCATTGGGAGAGGTCCAATCAGATGACCAAGTGTTATATACTGGCCTCAATGTCTAACATTTTGCAAAGCCAGCATAAACACATGGATAAAGCTTCTGACATTTTGCAAAACCTGCATGAGATGTTTGGTGAGCAAAATAGGTCAGCTCGACAAGTAAAGTTGAAAACCCTTGTTAACACCAAGATGGCTGAGGGAACACTAGTCAGAGAGTACATCATAAAGATGATGGGTTTATTGAATGAGCTGGAAATTCTTGGTGGAGAGATGGATGCCATTACTCAGGTTGACACTGTTATGCAGTCACTCCCTTCGTCCTTTAATGTGTTCGTGTTAAATTATAACATGAACAAGAGTGAAATCTCACTAAGTGAGCTTATAAACTCACTTGTGGCTACAGGTGATTTGATCAAAAAGTCAACAAAGGGTGATTCTTTAATTATTGATAAATCTGATACCTATAATCAATCTAAAGAGTCTAGAAAGAAGAACAAGGGCAAAGGTAGGTTTAAAGACAATATGGGTAAGGCAAAAGTTGCCAAAGGTTCTTCAGGTGATGCTGGCAAGGATAACAAAGGCAAGGAAAAGTGTTTCCACTGTGGTAAAATAGGCCACTGGAAGAGGAACTGTAGGGCTTACCTTGCAACTCATAAGAAGGGTAGTGCAAATACTTAAGGTATGAGATGCTTCGAAGTATTAATTACTGTTGAGTCAAAGTTTCGGGATGGTCATCCTAACTCATGGTCCATAGATTCTAGATCCACTATACATGTTTGCAATCATTTGCAGGGGTTCAAGGAAACCAGAAAGCCGACCAAACAAGAGCAGAAGCTTAAAGTTGGCTCGGGTGCAAATGTTGTAGTCGAGTCAATTGGCGTATTTACTTTTTATTTACCTAATGGAAAGACATTAATTTTAGAAGACTATTTTTATGTGCCTTCTGCACACAGAAATTTGATTTCAGTATCTAGACTTTTACTTAGTGGATTCTCTATCAATTTTAATTCAATAGTTGAAATTAAGAAAGATGGAATGGTCTTAATTACTGGTAATCTTATTAATGGTCTTTATTTAATATTTCCTTTTGTAAATAATGAAAGTCTGGAAAGTGACAATGCCTTATCATCTAGAATGTATGGAATGAAGAGACATTGCACAGAGTCAACTTATATTTGGCATAAAAGACTTGGTCACATTAATCTAGATAGGATCAAGAACTTGGTAAAAGATGGCCCCTTTGAATTTCTCAAGGTAGAACCACTCCCTACTTACGAGTCGTGTCTTGAAGGGAAGATAACCAAGGAGCCTTACCCTAAAAAGGTAGGAAGAGCTAAAGAAAAGTTGAGACTCATACATAGTGATGTATGTGGTCTAATTAACATTGTTGCACAAGGGCAATACCGGTATTTTGTCACATTTACCAGGACTATTCTAGATATGGATATGTCTATTTGATGCAACACAAATCTGATACTTTTGAAAAGTTCAAAGAATTCAGATTAGAAGTTGAGAATTAAACAGACAAATCCATAAAGACACTTCGATTAGATTGAGGTGGTGAAAACCTCACCAACGATTTTATAGATTACTTAAGGGATAATTGAAAGTATGCCCATTTTTAAATTTAGAAAAATAGTTCTTGGAGGGCATACATCAAATTCCAAGATCTAACTAAGATTCTAATTGATTTTATTCAATGAAGGTTGAAATCACAATCACCTTTGCGACTTTGAAATTGTTAAGTCAAATCCATGATAGAATGATAGACTGGCAAAACTTCACAAGTGTCAAGTCTCCTTCGCAATCCACACGAACCTTCTTTTTCCTTTAAAATTTTTTCTAATGGAAGCTAATGGCCCTTTCAAAACTTCCAACTCTTGAATCTTGAAACAAAGATCCTATCTTGATGATCAAGAAAGCTCGATCTTCTTTTTCTTGATATTCAAACAAGAAACAAGAATAGGGGAGGGAGAGAGTGACCATACACCTTGAGGGAGAGAGAGAATGGTGTGAGATTGAGGAGAGGGGAGAGAAAAATTTGGAAATTGATTGTATCCCCAAAAGTGGACGTCCACCACTATATATAGGATTTGCTTGGGTTGCTTGCAACTCAAGACTCCATATTCTAATCCAATTACTGTAAAGTCAAAGTGTTGTTGGAAAAATTCTGAGCCCAAAATGTTGTATATAAGTCATAGAAGGTCTCATCCGGTTTGAAGACAATGTGAAGAAGAAGCCATGAAGAAGCAGTGAAGAATCTTGAAACTACATCACTAAGCTTGGCTCAAAAAGTAAGTTTTGAAAGACAGACCTAGATGACCTTAAGTTACTTCATGAAATTGTCCCATTCATCATAAAAGTTTAGCTAAAAATCACTAGAAGTTTAGGGGATTGCATTTAAAGATAAAAGGAGAAAAACATTGAATTTTCGCACCCCTGGGTCGACCTAGACCGTTTTGGGTCGACCCTGAATAGGCCCTATTTTGTATGGTAAATTTGGGCAGAGAGTTGAAAATTCATGGGTCTACCCATGAGGATCATCCGGTTGACTGAAGTGTACACTTTGGTCGACCGAACCATCCCCTTGGGTCGACCCTAGTATGGGATTTCGGATGATATGGTTTGTTTCTATGACCCAGATATGAAAAAACTTACTAAAATCAATTTTTCGAAACTTCTAAACCCCTAATCCTTTCCTATATATATTGGCTTTCTCCCAATCCGTGGGGGACATTGATTGGAGACTTTTTAGAGTACTTTGTGCCTATTTTGAGTTTATGAAAACTCTTGGTTTCACTGATCTTCATCTCCATTAGTTGGCCGCTAGGTTGTGCAAGGTTTACAAGCATGCTTTCTCAAACTTACATTAGATGATCCTTAATCATTAAAGAGATCACCCTAGGGCTTCCATAAACCCTAAATCCACCGTATGCTCTTCTGTGAGCATTGGTTAGCCTGAGCTAAAGCCGTCAAGGATGGAGATCGGTCTTCGGGGACCGCGGTTGATCACTTTGAGTAAGATTGGCCGGTAAGGAACCGGAGCTATTGTTGCGGGGATCGAACGTGCTGTGTTCATGGTTTGCAAGCTGAGGAATCGATATCGAGGAACGGTGTGTCGTATCCGGTTGGGTAAGATTCGAGTCTTGTATTATTCAAATCTTCTCATAGTGAATTTTGTGCTGGACTAGGTCCCGTGGTTTTTCCCGAAAGGGTTTTCCACGTAAAAATTTTGTGTATTCAAGTGAGATTGATTGTGTATGATTGATTAAAATTAAAATTGGTAGAGAAAATTGAAGAAGACCTATTCACCCCCTCTCTAGGTCTAAGAGTGCATTGAAATAAGGAATTTCAATTGGTATCAGAGCAGGTTCACTTATAAGGTTAAATTCCTTAAGTGTGATCTTGTGTCTATCCTTAAGTCAATGACTACTTTAAGAGAGGGTGGTTTCATCTCTCGTCTCCCACTGTTTGATGGGAACAATTATGCATATTGGAAAGCTCGAATGAGAGCATTTCTCAAATCCATAGACGAGAGAATCTGGATGTCCATTCAGGATGAATGAACTCCACCGGTGAATATTCTAGGTGATGTAATTCTCACTAAAAGAACCAAGGATTGGAGCAAAGAAGAGCTCGAGACGTGTGATTCAAACACGAAAGGTCTCAATGTCATCTTTACTGCAGTCACAGTTGAAGAATTCAGATGAATCTCTTCATGTGAAACAGCAAAGGAGGCATGGGATATTCTGGAAATGACTCATGAAGGTACAACCACTGTCAAGATCTCCAAGCTTCAAATTCTCACCACAAAATTTGAAAATCTGAAAATGGAGGACAATGACACATTTGATGAATTCTATGCTAAACTAAGTGACATTGTCAACTCTAGTTTCAACTGGGTGAGAAAATCAGTGAATCCAAGATTGTTAGAAAAATCCTTAGATCTCTACCCGAAAGGTTTCAATCTAAGGTCACTGCCATCAAGGAAAGCCAAAACATTGATGCTCTCAAGATTGAGGAATTAGTCGGATCACTCCAAACCTACGAACTCAATCTTCGACCATCCAAGAAAAACAAATCTGTAGCCTTGAAAACTATCAAGGAGACCTTGGATGAGGATGACAGTGATGCTGAGTTGGGAGAGAAGGAATTGGCTCTATTTGTTAAAAAATTTCAAAAATATCTGAAAACAAATAGAAGGTTCAAGTCTAAACCAGGAGGAAAACCTCTTGAAAAGCCAAAGTCAAAACCTTGGGATAACAAGAAAGTCCCCAAAGGAACTGACAAGAAATCTCGTGGCATTCAATGCTATGAATGCAAAGGTTACGGCGATATTTCACCTGATTCTCCTAACAAAAAGAAGACTAAGGGAAAGGTGATGAATGCCACATGGGATGACAATGATTCTAATGAAGAACAATCTGAAAGCTCTACCTCAAGTGAGGAATCTAAAAATCACATGACTTTCACTGTCACCCTATCAGAGATAGACCATCCTCCCACTACTCATGAAGAGAAGAGTGATGAAGATCGAGTAAGTGAGTCTAGTGAAGATCATGATCAGAGTCACACTGTCTCTGAGTTTGATGAAGATATGGACAAAGCCTATGAAAGGTTGTTTTCTGAAAGTCTTAAGCTGAAGAAAGCTAAGATCTCTTTGAACAGGCAAATTAAATTTATCCAACAAGAAAGAGAATCTTGGAAGCTAGAAGTAGAAGGGAAGAATGCTCTACTATCTCAACTTGAAAGTGAAAAGGCTGAACTGGTGTCCAAACTAGAATACCTTGAAGAAGAAAATGCCTCGTTATCCAAATGGATCAAGGTTCTAGAAACTGAGGAAGATAACTCCATGAGTGTATCTGAAGAGTCAAAGACTCGAATTTCAGAATTGGAATCTGAAAGAAATAACCTGATTGAAAAAGTTAGATTTCTAGAAAAGGAATTTCTTGATATTCTGAAAGTTAAGGATGGGCTAGCTAAGAAAGTAACTGAACTCAAAAAAGAAGCTAGACTCCTTAGCAACACTTAAATCTTGGATAAACTAGTTAGCATGCAGTGCTCAACAGTAAACATGTCCGGCATAGGACATCCAGACAGATCATCCGGTCCTTTGAATGTCGGAACAATGTCTACTGCAACATTTGAGCCAATACATGAAAATCCAAGATTTGTGAGTTCTAACTCCTCAGGATCACACACGGGATGCCAAAATCTTAGTGTACCAAACTTTTGTCACTTTCTGGAACGGTAAAAATTCAAACTGAAATTGAGAGATCCAAAGTTCAGTCCAAGCTAAACGAATCGTCCACTTCCAGGGTTCATTTCCCACTTGTCACCATTGTGGAATGGAAGGGGTCACATCCGGGACATAACTGCCATGCATTTAGGAGAACTCCCTGAAATGGTTCTTGGAATCCAACACAACATCAAGGGAATCTCCAAGGAAACTTCAACTTAGCAGAAAGTCTAGGAGTTTGGGGAAGAAGTGATGAAAAATTGTTAAACTCTTAGTACACAATATGGTTGTGACACTCTATGTACTCATGAAGAAGGTACAGGATGGACCAAAATGCAAGGTTCACCCAAGGAAAAGAAGGAAGAATAGGAGATCTAACAAAAAAGAAGGTCATGCCTACAAATGAAGTGAAAAAGACAGAGGGTCCAAAAGTCAAGTTCATTTATGTGAGAAAGGATGAATCAAAATGCCTTGTCATCCACACCGCTTTGAAAGCCCAAATTCCTGAGATGTGGTATGTCAATAGGGGATGCTCCAGGCACATGACTGTAACAAGGCCCTCTTTAATCATCCTTGAGGAATGCTAGATAGGGACTGTTACCTTTGGTGATGGATGCAAATCCTTTGTGAAAGGAAAAGT
>JABCRI010001463.1:0-23588 GCA_015143295.1 Tetracentron sinense
GGTAACAATCTTTTGGACAAGAGTGCTTTTTCATGACATCCAGAACATGTACACAACAGTTCAACTAGCGGTCCCTACCGTCTGCACGGGTCACATTCTATAAGCTGGTCCCTAGCTAATTACTCTATTTAGTTATGGCTTGGTTAAGGGAATCCAAATGGGGAGCGTATCGCATTGATCTTAATAGGGCAGTCTTCCACTGCTTATTTGACCCAAACTTGGGTGATCTATCCATGACCATGCTGAGTTAGGGGAGGTTCCCCACCAATGACATAAGAATCAGCGGATGAAGTTGTAGACTTATAGGTAGGGGTTAAATTCACATGAACTCTGCTACTTTGGTCTCTCCCTAACTGCTTTGAGTGCATATAGAGAACGCTTTTGTGCAAGCCAGCACGAATTACCAATCGATGCACACTAGAGCATCACCAAATCATGGCAATACAAAATGACTTCAAAATAATGGGTGAAGGTTTGGCCAGTGAGAAATGAAGGATAACTTCATGAATCACGCTTTAAGACCCAACCTCTTAGTGATAAGGAGGAGGTTGCTACTAAATGTTGCCTAACGCAGCCAATTGAGAGGGGGGGGGGTGTATCTGCTCTAGAATTTTCTACTGATAGAAATATGGGTCAGAGGATGATGTCTTAAGTAAGATTGGTTATGGATTTGGTGTGTCTCCTTCTGTTTTAAGTGTTTCTTGCCAATGCCTTCTTTACATAACAAGGTTTTTAGACATCACCACGGAATCAGCAAACTTGGCATAACGAGGAATTATTTGAGACAGCTGTAAGACCCACATTGGAGCTCCATCTGTCTCCCACTCTGTTGTCATGTTTTTGAAGATGTTGTTAGAATCCTTAAGATGATTATACCCAGGGGAGATGGTGGGACTCTAACCACACCGGAAACCTCGTATTCCATAAAGGATGGCCAAAAAGTACGATAACCAGCTAAAGGCTGCAATTTTTTTTACATAAAGCCACAAAAAACCAGGAAAATAATTTGTGAAACAAGTTCCTAGGCTCAAATGGTTTAGGGAAAAGCAATCATATTAACTAATTTTGCTGCAAGACACAATTTTCACAAGCTCATAAGGCTGTCTAGGGAGAGCTTTTTAAAAATTTGTGTATGACCACCTAGAACTTCATCTGTGATCCCCATTCTGTCATCATGCTTTTCCAGAGTGCTTTAAGTCTCCGTGAGATGAATATATCCAAGGATGGACAGAAACTAGGATAACCTGTTAGTGGCTGCAATAATTTTCCCATTAAGCCCTATCAGACCAGACGAAACATTTTAGAAATAAATTTCTAGAGTCAAATGGTTTAGGGAAAATTATTTCATGAACGTGAGAGTACTTCAACTGTTGCAAGCTTATAAAGCTGTTCGTCTTCTTCTTATATATGCTAACAATGACGAAGGGGTTCTCCAACTTGTGTAATCTCTCGTAATTCTCTATTAAGGTTAACATTATTATTATTATTAGGAAGATACTCTTGTTAATGAAATAGGAAGAAAACTCTTTAGTAAATAGACAACACGTGAATATTTCAAGGAAAATAACACTATAACAACGACGGACGGGTTATCCAACTTGTGTAATGTCTTATAATTCTCTGTTAATCTATACCATGCACTGAGAATGAACTAAAGAACAAAACACATTAATACCCATCTCATAAAAAATTAAAAAGCATATTCAAATTAAAGAGTGACTACTTCCGAATGGAATTCCAAGAGAGAGCAAGCATCTTCTGTTGTTCCAAAAATACCTGTAAACGCTAATTCCTGAAAAGCAGACCTGGAAAATCACGAACAATACTGTAACCATAAACTCAGAAAAAATCCAGCAATTGAAATTTGATAAGAACAATGACAGATCATGTGAGGTGAGGCACGGATACTTCACTTTCTTTAAGACAATTCGTGCCCCCAAAAAAATGCACTGGGTTATTGGTCGCGCTGCCTCCAGGATACAACAGCCTTTCACAGTCTATCCCTGACTATAAGCATGCACAGCTTATAGTCGCACACTACTCTGTAAATCTAACCCAACAACAGAACTCGAAAATATGTATATGAAAACCCGAAAGAAAGAGTTGAATAAAACCGTAGAAGAAGAGATTCTTTTTCTGTGTATAAAATAATATAGAAGATGCACATATATGAAGAATGAAAAATCTCTTTAGATTCTAAAACTGATATATTTAATCCCAATATAATTAGTGGTTAATGACCACTAACGGGAATAAAACGGTAATATTAGAGAAATCTCAAACGGTAATATAGCTTTAAAGGTTAAAACACTATTGGGTCTTATATAAAACAAATAGATTTTATTTTAATCAAAGACCTAACCCAACCCGGCCCGACCCGGCCGCCCGTCTCGGCTCAGCTCGGCTCGGCGCGCGCGCGCGCGTGTGAGTTGTAGCATAGCATAGTCACAATGTGCAATGGGTAGGTAGACAACAAATTCTAATGCCCTTGAAGGCCCAAGCCTTTTACCAACACTCCATTATATAAAGAGGTAAAACATTTCATAGTTTTTCCATATGGGACTAAAAGAAACACCAAAAACACAACAATCCCCCCACTTGATTCAAAAACAATAATAATAATAATAAATAACATAGCTGGGTAAGATTAGATTTAATGCATAAACAAAAGTGTCACATAGATTTGAACATTTGCATAGTTTAAAGTAAAATTCTCACCAGATACTTAGTTACCATAGATCATAGATCTTGGTATTCAAAATTGAGTTCTTCAGTGATGAGTCTTTATACTTTAAACACACTAACTCTTACAGAGTCTACAGGTGTCTAAGCCAGCACTTTTCGGCCATGTGCTTTTATCCCGGTTTAATAAGTGTTCCAGAGAAATAGGTAATTTCTCATAGAAAGCGACCCCACTTCTACACTTATATAGGCGAGTCTATCAAGGATGCCTACGTGACTCCACATCCCACTCAATAGAGCTATAAATCTCATTAAGAGGAAACCATCATCCTCTAATCGTCACATACTTTACGCACTATTCACACCATAGGAAGGGACTTGGAGATTAATAATATTATTACTATTATTCTCCTATTATAATGCTTCACCTCAAACCACTCTATAACTTGTTTTTCCCATTAAACCTGTTCTTGGGATCTCCAGTCTTCAAGTTGGGTTACCATTACAGTTAGTTTATTTTCAATTAGCTTAACTCTCATCCCCTTCGATGTATTCCACACTTTTTCCCTTGTTTGGCCTTTAGTCAAGGGGTCTGCCAGATTTTCTGGTGATCTGATTTCATTAACAGATATAACTCCATCTCGTAGAAGTTTTCTCAAACATGCATGTTTTCGACGTATTTGTCGAGATTTCCCATTATACTGTGTGTTATTAGCTCTACCTATTGCAGTATTGCAATCACAGTGAATTTTAACAGCCGAGACTGGTTTATTCCATAAAGGAATATTGAACAAAAAGTTTCGAAGCCACTCTGCTTCTTCTCCCGCTAAAGATAGAGCTATCAATTCTAATTCTATAGTAGAGTTTGACAGAATTGTTTGTTTCTTGGATTTCCAAGAAACTGCACCACCACCAATGGTGAAAATATACCCACTTGTAGCTTTATATTCATCAGAGACAGAATTCAAATTAGCATCACTATATCCTTCTACCACAGCAGGATATCTACCATCGTGTAATCTATGATTCATAGATCCTTTTAAGTATCTAAGGATTCTGCTAATTGCATCCCAATGCTCCTTACTGGGATTACTATTGTATCTACTTAATTTCTCAACTGCATATACAGTGTCCGGGCGAGTGCAATTCATAGCATACATGAAGCTTCCAATGACACTAACATATTCATTTTGGTTTATATTATCTCATTCATTAGGTGATAGATAAACACTAGGATCATATGGAGTACAAACATGACTACAATCATAATGATTGTATTTTAATAATAATTTTTTAATATAATGAGATTGAGATAAAATTATCTCATCATCCTTTCTAATAATATTAATTCCAAGAATTAAATTTGCTTCTCCAAGATCCTTCATATCAAATTGGGATGACAAAAATTCTTTTGTCTCATTTATGATTTTTTGATTTGTTCCAAAAATCAATAAATCATCTACATATAGATAAATGATTATTCCACAATCACCATTAAATTTATAATGTATACATTTATCACTTTCATTTGTACTATACCCATGAGTCATTAATATATTATTAAATTTCTCATGTCATTGTTTAGGAGCTTGTTTTAAACCATATAATGATTTTACAAGTTTACACACTTTATTAGATTGTCCAGGGACAATTAATCCCTCTAGTTGATTCATATAAATTTCTTCATCTAAATTACCATTTAAAAATGCAGTTTTTACATCAATTTGGTGAATGATTAAATTATGTATGGATGCTATAACAAATAATACTCGAATAGAGGTAATTCTTAATACAGGTGAATATGTATCAAAATAATTTATTCATTCTTTTTGCTTATAACCCTTGGCTACCAATCTAGCCTTATATTTTTCTATTGATCCATCAGCTTTAAGTTTCTTTTTAAATATCCACTTACAGCCTATAGTTCTAGTTCTAGGAGGATGATCAACTAATATCCGAGTGTGATTGGACATTATTGAATTCATTTCATTTTCCACAATTTCTCTCCAAAATGAAGAATCATATGACTCAAATGTCTCCTTTAAAGAAATAAGATTGTTCTATACCATATAAGTATAAAAATCAGATCCATAATCTTTACTCTTTTTAGCTCATTTACTCTTTCTAGACTCAATTTCAGCCTCGTCTGAATTGATTATTTCAAGATTTTAAAAGCTAGGATCACTAAACACATTAGGATTTTGGTTTATTAAACCCCTACTATTTGAAGGTTTAAAAGGAAAAAGATTTTCGAAAAAATCAGTTTCCCTTGATTCAATAATAACATTATTTTCAATGTTTAAAAATCTATATGCTTTACTATTTATTGCATAACCAATAAAAGCACATCTCTTAGATTTAGGTCCTAATTTATTTATTTTAGGATCATTATATCTAACAATTGCTAAACATCCCCATGTTTTAAAATAACTTAAATTTGGTTTTCTCCCTTTCCAAATTTCATATGGAGTCATTTTTGTTTTTTTACTAGGTATTCTATTTTGAATATAACTAACAGTAAGGAGAGCTTCTCCCCATAAATTTAAAGGTATGTCTGAACTGTTAAGCATTGCATTAACCATTTCTATCAATGTTCTATTTTTTCTTTCAGCAACTCCATTTTGCTAAGGGATATAAGGAGCTATTACTTGGTGTATTATTCCACTTGATTCACAAAATAAATCAAATTCGTTAGAGATATATTCACCTCCTCTATCACTCCTTAATATTTTAATTTTTAAATTTAATTGATTTTCTACTTTTGTTTTATAAATTTTAAACATATTTAAAGTTTTATCCTTACATACACATATGTATATTTAAATTTGTCATCTATAAATGTAACAAAATATTTTTTACCACCTCTAGTAACTGTTTCTTTTAAATCACAAATATCAGATTGTATTATTACTAAAATATCTGATGATTTGTTCATTTTATGAAAAAAAAAATTTGTTATTTTTGATTGACTGCAATATATACATTTATCAAAAACATTATCATTTAATCTAGGAATAATTCCTAAACTACTCATAGTTTTCACATATTTTTCATTTGTATGTCCTAATCGATTATACCAAAAATTAACTGAACACACAATATAAGCAGAAGAAGTTTTATTGCTCAAATCAACATTAGGTTTAAACATATCATTGGCTGCATAGCCTTTCCCTACAAATTTTCCAGATTTGGAAATTACATAGTTGTCAGACTTTATTACTTGCTTAAATCCAGCCTTGTTCAGAAGATGGCTCGACACTAAATTTTTCCTCAAATCTGGAATGTGAAGAACGTCCTTCAGAGTCACAGACTTCCCTGAAGTGAAATTGAGAGTAATATCTCTAACTCCAACAACCTTAGAGGTTGATGAGTTCCTCATCTGGATATCATGGTTGCTTTTGACAGTCTCATATTTTTTAAACAAATTTCTGGCATAGCAGACGTGCCTCGTCGCACTCGTATCTGCCCACCAACCCTCACTGAAACTCATCATGTCAATTTCAGTGATCATAGCAACAAGGGGTTCTTCCACCATATTTGCTTGAGAATAATTCCTTTTACGGAATTGACAATTCTTAGCAAAATGTCCAGATTTCCCACAAACGAAACATCCACTTGATTTTGAGCTTTCTCCAGTCTTCTGAAAAGGTTGAAATGACTTTTTATTCTTCATAGACTTCCTGTTAGTTTTCAAAAATTTATGTTTTTTCTTCCCCGAAGAATCAACAAAATTTACCTTTGAAATCATCTCAGAATTCTCTTCTTTTTTATCTGAGGCTCTAGATTCTTCTTCAATCTGAGTTCTCATCACCAAATTTTCAATTAAAAATTCATTTGATTTATGGCGAAGAGAATTTCTGAAATCCTTCCATGATGGAGGCAATTTCTCTATAATAGCAGCCACTTGAAATTGTTCTGGAATTTTCATTCTCTCAATAATAATCTCATGAATTATTATTTGAAATTCTTGAGTTTGTTTTACTACGGATTTATCATCAACCATTACAAACTTTAAAAATCTGCTCACTGAATATTTTTTAGACCCAGCCTCCTCAGTTTGATATTTTTTCTCTAAAGTTACCCATAAGCTTTTTACAGATTTTTCAGTGCAATATAAATCGTACATGACATTTGTCATGTCAATTAAAATGTGCCATTTGCACAAAAAATCTGCAAATTCCTATCTTTCCTTATAATGAGATCTACCTGGTTCTTCTTCTTCTTCATTAAGAACATCAGTTAAAACATATGTTAATTTAAGCGATGTTAGCAAAAAAAAGCATTTTCTGTTGTCAACGCTTAAAATTAAACCCATCAAAAATTTCAGTCCTAATCACAGAATCATTCGTCCTAACATTTATAGAAGTCATGACGAATTGTCTTAAAATTGTTGTTCCAAAAATACCTGTAAATGCTAATTCTTGAAAAGTAGACCCGGAAAGTCACGAACAATACTTCAACCACGAAGTCAGAAAAAATCCTGCACTTGAAATTTGATCAGAACAATGGCAAATCGTGTGAGGTGAGACATGGATACTTCGCTTTCTTTAAGACAATTCGCGCCCCCAAAAAAATGCACTGGGTTATTGGTCACGCTGTCTCTAGGATACAACAACCTCTCACAGTCTATCCCTGACTATAAGCGTGCACAGCTTATGGTCGCACACCACTCTGTAAATCTAACCCAGCAATAGAACTCGAAAATATGTATATGATAACCCGAAAGAAAGAATTGAATAAAACAATAGAAGAAGAAATTCTTTTTCTGTGTAGAAACTAATATAGAGGATGCACATATATACAGAATGAAAAATCTCTTTAGATTCTAAAACTAATATATTTAATCCCAATATAATTAGTGGTTAATGACTACTAACGGGAATAAAACGGTAATATTAGAGAAATCTCAAACGGTAATATAGTTTTAAAGGTTAAAACACTATTGGACCGTATGTAAAAAAAAAAGATTTTATTTTAATCAAAGACCTAAACCAACCCAACCCGGCTCGGCTCGGCTCGGTGCGCGCGTGTGTTGTAGCATAGCATAGTCAAAATGTGCAATGGGTGGGTAGACAACAAATTCTAATGCCCTTGAAGGCCCAAGCCTTTTACCAACACTCCATTATATTATATAAAGACGTAAAACATTTCATAGTTTTTGCATGTGGGACTAAAAGAAACACCCAAAACACAAAAACAAGGTTTTCTTTTGAATCACACCAAAAACACAACATCTTCCAAGCTAAAGCAGAAATAAACACACAGACAAACAAGAAAAGAGCATCCCAGGTGGAGGACAGGTTCACATAAGGTTAAACCGACGGAACTAGGCAAGAAATCATAACACAACATAATCTTATAGATGAGCAGTGATAGGCGTACCCATGTAAGTATCATATACCAATTGGGCACTCAGAATATCCACAACTGCAGAACCAACAGATTTAAACACAGTTATCTCCTCAGAACTCCTCCTCCCAATCTTCTCTCCATTGATCAAATCCACCAATCTCCCGCCAATCTCTCCTGGAGAAATCACCCCTCTTTGAAAAGCACCCACCAATTCCCCAGCTTCCACCATTGCAGCCTCACAGTCAACAAACACTCTTCCCCTCTTAACAGCATCATCATCACATTCCCTCATCAATGGCGTAAAAGAACCCACCAAATCCAAATGGGCACCTGCCTTCAAAGCCTCACCTTTCACAATTGGATCCTCAGAGCTTGTTGCACAGCTCAATATATCACCCAACCCTAGAATCCCCTCCAAAAACTCTGTGCTTTCAAAACAAACCCCACCCATTTCTTCTTCTTCTTCTTGTAGTTTCTTAACCAGATTTTTAGCTCTCTCTGCATTTCGATTCCATACAATCACTTTTCTCAGACTAGGTCTAACAGAAAGATGAGCTTTAATGAGGTACGGTGCTAACGATCCGGCTCCGATCATCACGAGAATTTCAGCGTCTTCTCTAGATAGGAATTTTGAAGCCAAAGCTGAGACGCATGAAGTTCTCCAGAGAGTCAATTCGGTGCCATCCATTACAGCTACAGTCTGACCTGTAATCGAATTGAAAAGGAGGTAACTGGCATGGATTCCAGGTAGGTTTCGAGCAGAGTTTTGGGGATAAGAGGTTAGGAGCTTGACACCGATGTAGGGAAGAGAAGGAGAGAGAGACCAAGACGGCATTAGAAGCAGAGACGATGAAGAATCGATGGAGTAGTTTTGGCGAATCGGGGATTGAATTGTAGTTGAAACTGAGGGGAAAGAGGATTGGAAGTGTTGGAGAAGAGAAGGGTAAGAGAGTAGAGAACGTACGGAGCCACGATCGAGGAAGATCGGAGCTGTATTACTGCTATTAGGTTTCTTCACGGTTTGTTCTTCTCTGGCCGCCATTAACTTGAAGCTTCAACGTCAGAAACTCTGAACGCAAACGAAAAAGGGATGTCAAAAAAAAGTAGAACGTCAAAAGTAATGTACGAAATTAATTCGAATATAATAGGGCTAATACTCAATAATTTGTTAAAAAATTCATAAAACTATATACAATTACATATATAAAATTTCTAAGTAAATACATTAATTCTTCGGTTCATATTACAACTCTCTAGCTCATATTACAGAAAATTTAAAAAAAAAGTGCGATTAGAGAATTAGAGAGTGAGAGTCGAACGTGGAAGGGAGACTGGAGATTTAGAGAGAGAGAATCACTCTTGAAAGGGAGAGTGATAGTTGCTGGTGTTGACAATACTATAAAGTCGGATACTCCATCCTCAACTGTTGGCGGTTGATTGTGTCATTGTGACAAGTGACAATTGTTGTGCGTTAGGGTGTTACTGTCGCAGGTTTAGTCCCACCTAGGTTGAGAACAAGATTTTCCTGGGGTGTATAAGGGGTCACACTCCAGTCCTTTGGAGTGGTTGCTTCTTGTTTTTTGGGTAGTCGATATCATTTACTTGGCCTCGAATTGTTTTTGGCGAAGTCAGAAAGGGCTCTCGGGCAACCATAGAATAAGGAACATGTGGCTTTAAAAAGGGGAGAAGTCATTTCATTTTCTCCCCATGATTTTGACTTCTCCCCACTTCATATCTCTTCCCCTTTTATCTCAACACCTTATCGCCATGTGTCATATAGTGTGTGGAGAAGTCAATCATGGGGCCTGTGATTGACTTCTTCATCATTTGTCCCATATTCTATGGTTGTCCGAGACAAGCCCTTTCTGGCTTCCACTCCGAGGCCCATTTACCTACATCGGTAGAGTCAGCCGGTCAGAAGTTTGCTTGGACAGTGGAGCTCTTGCTGCTCGTACCATGTGGATTAGATCCCCATACCCGAAGGCCACATGTCGCGACCCAAAACCCACCCTAAGAGTTAGAGTGAATCTTGGACGACTTGTCATGACTTACATGCCTTGCTTGACGAAATAACCTGCAAAATAGATTGAGCATATACCATAGAGGACAAAAATAGTGGATGACCCACAAAAGAAATTGCAGACATGCCTGCCAAAATACATAAATATAACTCTCAAGCTCACCCACAATCTCTCACTTAGAATCTACCGCCTAATAGTGACCGTCTACGTGAGGCTCTTCAGCAGGGACCTCCTCGATATACTCCTCCTCCACCCATGGGCCAGGAGCACATATGTCGAAAGGAGCAGTCGCTTCACTATCACCTGTCGACATAAGACGTACGGCTGAGCATGAAATACTCAGCGTGTACTAAATACTAACCAACAGCTATAGCATAACAATAACAATAACAATATAAGGCAGAAAGCAATTTAAATCATAACAGGAAAGCAAACAGTTTATAGTTTATGCTTGCATAACATCAAAGTCGGAAATCTCTTGAAAATGTCATGTGCTTGGCTTGACTTGAAATACTTTTTTCGTGTTCAAAACTTGTCTTGTCATGTGTCTTGTCTTGCCGTATCGTATCTTGTCATGCTTGTATCATGTGTGTCATGCTTGTCATGCGTGTCATGTCATGTATCATGCTTGCTTGGAAAATAAACATGTTCATGCTACTTGTGAGGGAGGGGAGACCCCTCTTCCTAAATGAGAAACAACTTGTGAGAGAGGGGAGACTCCTCTTTAACGAAATGCATTGAATGTAACATGCATGCTTTGGGCGTTCTCGTTCTTATCAAAAGCGAAACAAAATATATCGTAAGATATGCCCTACCTCTATTTACCAACCCTTTCGTTTGGCCTTGTCATGGTGTTCGTGAATCGGAAATAAAACCTTGAAAACAAACACGGTGTTTAATGCTTGAAGATCCTACTCGTGGACTACATGCCATGCTCCTGGATTCGTGTACAATTAGGATGATGTGAACACCCCATTTTTACACCCCTAAAATCTTATTTACCTTTTATTTTATTTTATTTTATTATTTATTATTATTATTTTTTATTAGTTATTTTAATTTTACTCATTTTTATTTTTATTTTTATTAAGGAGAGAGAGAAGGAGAAATCCCATGTAAGCCTTTGGCCAAGAACCCAATTCATGTGACTCACCACGTTTCCAAAACAAAATCCAATTCAAAACCCCAAGCCCAAGTTTACTTAAGCTAAATCCTCTAAGGGATGGAACTTTAAAGCCTATGGCCCAAGTGAGATCCAAAACTTGTTTAAAGTTTTCATTGCTTAAAGCCCAAGCCCATAACATAAGCCTCATACCCTAAATTCTTTAGACCACTCTATAAATAATCTTTATGAGGTTAGATGACCTCATTTTTCCTTCTCTTCATTTTCGGCAGAGAGCTTCACTCATCTCTCCCATTATTTTCTCCCTCTCTTTCTTCTTCAGTTGGCAACAGCAAGCAGATTTCCCTCTCTTGGGTGTGAAACCTCACCCCTACACTAGCAACAGACCAACTCCAGTAGCCAACTCCGTTTGTTCTCATCGCCGGCGCTAGCATCTTCGTTTGTGAGGTTCGGCCAACAGTCCCCTTCACCACTGTAGCATCACCTTCGGCGGCTCATCCTTACTGACCACCTTGGCCACAGCTCCAATCTCCGGCGAGCTCTTCTCCAGATTCACATCCGGTGAATTCCACCACCAGTCTCAATCCGGCAGCAATTGGGATTTCTCTCTCTGAGTTGTAGCTCCAACCAGCTCCAGTTCCCTCCGTTTCCTTGGATCTAGAGAATCCTCTCTCAATCTCCGATCAGGTAGCCTTTTTTCTCGGTTCGGTTTTCAGTTCATGTGATCCAGAGTTTTCTAGATCTAGATCTAGGTTTCTAGATCTAGATCTATTGATCTAAATTGTTCTTCATTATTTCTTTAGTTACTTATTCATCTTCTCCGATCAGTGAATCGGTTTCATCTCTTCTCCCCTTCCCCGGCGAACCAATTTCCCCGGCGAGCTGTGAGTTGCGCCCAAGGTAAACCTCTCATTTTTCCTTCTCTTTCATTTTGGTTTTATTTCCTAATCAACAATTTCTAGATCGAGATCTAGATCTAGATCTATTTGATCTGATTTTTTTATTTTATTTATTTTCAGTTCTATTTTCTTTCTTATTATTCATCTTCTTTTGATTTTTCTGAGATCTAATCTATGGCAGGGGAGGTAATTTCGCCTCTGTTCATCTTTTCCGTTTGACCCAGCTTTGATCATCTGTGTCTCCGGCGAGCTCGATCAGTCGGGTCATCTCGATTGCATCAACCATCTTCTCCGGTGAGCTTCGGTTAGTCTCGGCCGGCTGCTGCACCCGTAGTGACCATCACCTCATCTTCATTCCACCTCTGGTTTAAATCCAAGTAATTGCTCAAGCCAGAGCCAAGCATTTCTTCGGCCACTGCTTGCATCCCATGTCCCTATTTCCATTTTATTTTATTGTATTTTATTTTGGGCTTTATATCTTCTCTATTTTTTCGGTCTGAGATAGCGTTCTTCATCACCGAACCAGCAGCCTCTCATCATCTTCAACCTTCTCCACGCAAGGCAGGTATACTCCTCTCTGTTTAATTTCTTTTCATTTTTTGTTTGGCTTGTTGTTTCTCAGGTGATTGGAAACCCTCGTAGAATCATTCTCGAATTTTTTGGGTTTACCTCTTGAGGCCTTAGAATGATAGTGGACCAAAGCCAATTGACCGTTAGTGGTCAATGGGCTTTGGCCCATTAACTTCCTCTTTGAGCCTCATTACTTTTATATCTCATGTCATGTATGTATGTATTATTCATGTGTGTGCAAGAAGGTTAGGCCACAATTTTCTTTTCCTATTTTGCCTACATGGAGCACTTAGATAGTTCTTTAACCCTAAATAATTGGCCTACCCCGTTAGTTTAGCCTTACAAAAAAAATTCATCAAAAATTATAAAAAATATCAAAATAAATTAAAGGTACTGGTCTATCCCCCCTTGGGACCTAGAGCAGGGTCCGTATTTAAACCATAGCCTCTTTTGGTTTAAGGCCGCTCGATCCGCCCTGCCCTTTGCCTTTAAGTTAATTAAGTCAGTTAGGCTTTATTTTCCTTTTTGCCTACCTTGGGCACTTAGGCTAGTTCTTGACTAGTTAACTTGCTAAAATAAAAAAAATAATATACAAAAAAATCGAAATATACAAAATAACAAATACATTCAAAAAATCAAAAAAAAAATATAATATAGAAAATAAAGAAAAAAAATCAAAATAAATTAAAGGTACTGGTCTATCCCCCCTTGGGACCTAGAGCAGGGTCCGTATTTAAACCATAACCTCTTTTGGTTTAAGGCCTCTCGATCCGCCCTGCTCTTTGCCTTTAAGTTAATTAAGTCAGTTAGACCTTATTTTCCTTTTTGCCTACCTTGGGCACTTAGGTTAGTTCTTGACTAGTAAAACTTGCCAAAATTTAAAAAATACAAAAAAAAATTAAAACAAACAAAAAATACAAAAACTCAAAAAAAATACAAAACAACAAAAACATTAAAAAAATCTAAAATGAAAAAGGACTTACCCTAATAAATGAACGCCCCCTAGAGCTCCCCCACGAGCACCTCGCTACGCGACCATCTCTCGGAATGAGATTCATAAATCTCAATTCCACATTCCCCCCAACTCAAACACGAGTTAATTAAGTCAGTTAGACCTTATTTTCCTTATAGTCAACTCAAGCATGATCTTAACCTTGCTTGCAGTTTGTTTGATCAACTCAGGACCCAATACCTTTCTCTCTCCTACCTCATATTTGTAGAGAGGAGACCTGCAGCTTCGCCCATACAAGGCCTCAAATGGTGCCATTTGGATGCTCGCTTGGTAGCGATTGTTATAGGCGAATTCAACCAAAGGCAAGTGCTCTTCTCAGCTACCCCTGAAATCCAACATACATGTCTGAAGCATGTCTTCGATGATCTGGTTCACACTCTTGGTTTGTCCATCCGTTTGTGGATGAAAGACGGTGCTGAAGTCGAGTCGGGAACCCATGGCTTCCTGAAAACTCTTCCAAAACCTTGACGTGAATCTTGGATCCCTTGATCTGACACAATACTAACTGGCACCCCGTGCAACCGAACGATCTCCTTGATATACAGTGCGGCCAACTGGCTCGAGTTGAAAGTAGTCCGGTAAGGTAAGAAGTGTACGGACTTTGTTAAACGATCCACCACAACCCATATCGCATTTGAGTTCCTTGCCCTTTTTGGCAAGCCAACAATGAAGTCCATGGAGATGTGCTCCCATTTCCATTCGGGAATCGGGAGAGACTGCAATAGACCTGCCGGTCTCAAGTGCTCTGCCTTCACCTGTTGGCACACCAAATACCGTGCTACATACTCCGCAACATCCCTCTCATATTCCACCACCAAAAGTGACTATTGAGGTTCCAGTACATCTTTGTACCCTCAGGATGCATAGTATATTTCGATCGGTGGGCTTCATCCATAATCTCCTTCTGAAGATTTGCGTTGACTGGGACACACAGCCTTCCTGAAGGCCACACCCCTACCACTCACGCAAGAGGCAGGGTGTCTTTGGAGTGGTATCTTGGACTTACCCTTGTTGTACCTTAGCGGTTACCTTAGATGTGACTACGTGTGAGTTTAGTGTGGTAGTTACAAAAAAAGAGTAGTGTGTGGAAGTTATATGATATCATTGTCGACACAAATTTTGTGTCCGAAAATCAAGGACAAGAAACGTATGACAAATAATATTTTTATTGATATTGGTGAGGATACAAATCTTTGAGGTTTAATCTCTGTAAAATAGAGAAACCTCTGATTCTTCTCTTTACAAAACCTTTAATCTGAGGGCTGGAAAATCGCGTATTCTCAGATCTGAACTTTGAGATTGTAGTCGAAAATATTGCCGGAGTACTTGGGTTTTAACGGAGATCTTTAGAGCTTTGGCTTTAATGGAGATCTGCGGAGCTTCAAGCTTTAATGGAGATCTACGGAGCTTTCGGCTTTGATCGAGATCTTCGGAGCTTAGACTTTTGATGGAGATCTACGGAGCTTCAGGCTTTAATCGAGATCTTCAGAACTTTAGACTTTTGATGGAGATCTACGGAGCTTCAGGCTTTAATCGAGATCTTCAGAACTTTAGACTTTGGTAGAGATTTTTGGAGCTTCAGGGCTTTTTTCTTCTTCTCCTCTTTTTTTCCCTTTTTTTTTTATCCCCCTTCTTGTAGAGAATAAGCTATCTTTTATAAATTTATGAGTGATAGAGTCCTCCTTTAACACAACATCTTGGGAGACTTATCATATTTGAATTGATAAGTCTTGTGGGGCTAGTGGATCACAGTTGGAGTCTATCCAATCTGTGGGTCCCATTTGATGGAAGTTAGCCTTTATCTTTAAAGAGTTTTATATTATTTTAACTCTACGTAGGGTCCACCTTCTAAGATCTTGCCATGTGGCAATTTTGATCTTATCAAAATTTGCATGCCTACAAATGCCCCCTCGAGACTTGATTGTACACACAACTATATAGTGTGTCGTGTGAACAAGGCTCGAATTTTGCATGTAAATAATTCATGATGTCAGTACATCCAATTTTTAGTATAAGGGGCCTCTCGGCATATTTCTCATACCAATTTCTTCAGTTGCTTGACGATGACTTTGTGATTGTCTTCTTTAGGGCTTTATGCTTGAACCAAAGAAGCAAACATTTCTTTTTGATCATGGCGATGACATTTTCGGGGTTCTTCGCTTGATCCAAAGTTTTTTTTTTTTTTTTTTCAAATCTATATCTTATTCTTGAAATAAGTCTTTTGGAGACTTGACTCTTCAAATAAGTCTTTGTTTCCTTCTATAAAAGGACAAAGGTTCACTTCTTTATCTAAAGAATACAACGTTTTTTTTTTTTTTTGAAAGAATATAGATTGGTCCTTGTTTCCTTATCTAACAAGGATAAAGGCATATATTCCCATACAAAAGGAAACAAATCCTTTTTAAAGAATCGTGTAGGTTTAGTGATTTTTAGTCTTTGCTTCCTACTCGAACTAGGAAAAGGATTCTTAATGACATAACAATCCCTTCCGAGTTGGGTGGGTCCCAAGCTACTTTGTCAATAAAAGATCCATATAATTCTCCATTTTTAATTGAACGCAACTTCACGGAACCATTGAGTCTTTGCAAACAAGAATGCAAAGCATGCTTGCACATAGAACCGTGTCTGTCATGAGTTCTTGGATAGTGTCCTTTTTAGATTAGGAGAATTGTATTGGTCCTTTATATAAATCTCCACCATCCCTTCTTTTATTTTTTTGTGAAAAGTTGATCATCGTTTGGAGAAGGCAAGGCTGTTCTCTCTTCAAGAAAGGTAAGCCCTTTCTTTTTTTCTTGCTGTCTTTTTATTTTTTTTTTAAAAAGAAATTATCTCAACCTCTGTTCAAACCTTCTATGATTGTTAGCCTTTCTTTTTGGTTCCTCTACCAAGAGAAAATCAAGAAACCCTTTCTTTATTCTCGTTCTTGAACTGTAGAGAGAAGAAAGAGCTAATAGATACCGTTTGGGGTTTCTTCTCCTCTGTCTGCATATGTCGTCCCTTATCTTGGGTTTTACCAAGAGAGAGAGAGAGAGATCTTGAGATAGAATAGAGGTTGAATGTAGCTCGGATAGGAGATCTGATCTCTGCAATTGGAGAAACCGAGAGCTGGTCCTACTTGGATCTTTTTTTTTTGCTGCTTTGTTCTCTATTCCGTTGTGATCTCTAGTCAATCCTTCTTTGATGGGGTTTTTGACAATGGATCTTCAGTTCAATGAATGGAGATTGAGGCCTGGGACAAGAATTAGAGAATTGTTTAGCTTGCACGTAGAGGTCATTGTATCATCTATACTCTTCCTTTCTTGATATGATTCTGTCCTTTTTTTTTAAAACAGATTGTACTCCCAGATTTTCTGTGAAAGATTTTTTCGTAATCATCTTTTTAGGTACAAGGCTTCAAAAGATAAGGTAACTTCAAGCTCCTTTTTTTTTTTAATGCAGCACGAGGTTAAATGCTTAATATACCTTTGTGGTGACATAACTTCGACTGGAGTAACGCCTTAACTTTGACTGGGGTAACGCCTCAATGCTGATTTGTCTTCATTTGTTGACCCCACTGGTAATTGGGAATTTACCCAATATACCTTTGTGGTGGCACAACTTTGATTGGGGTAACGCCTCAACTTTGACTGGGGTAACGCCTCAACGCTGATTTGTCTTCATTTGTTGACCCCACTGGTAATTGGGAACTTACCTAATATACCTTTGTGGTGTGGCGTAACTTTGTCGAAAAAGAATATATGTTTCTTTTTCTTACTTTTTTTTTTTGACAGGTTTTATCTTGAACTTTTACAGCAAATTTGGTCTGCATATTGCTCTATTGGTTGGTCTTTTCCGGATCATTCTCTCTTTGAGGACAGGTATATATATATATATTTTTGAATCTATATATACCTCAAATAGACCATCATATTTTTTTATTTTATAGGTTTGATGGATAAATTTTCTATTTCTCAAATCCCAAAGCGCGAGATAGTGCGCACATGTCAAGGTGCTCGGGTAGCTATCACTTCTTCTGAAGAGTATCCATTTTTTTCTAAAGATGAAAGCAAGGAGCAGCCAGTTTTATTAATTCGTGAGGGTGAGCATGAAGAGGAATGTAACGCAACCCGTTGCCATTACCTTACAGCAGTCATCGGGTGTTGTGCAAAAGATTGGGTCCTGGATAATGAAAATCCATATTTCTTGTAGAATTGGACTAAAATAGAGAAACATGACATGATTATCAGTGGGTATCATGATCCTATACGAAAGTCTTTGAGGAAAGTGTTGATGCTCCAATCCTCCCATCATGAGCAAATTCATAGCTCGGGTATACTTCCGACATTGGGCCATCGCATCACGAATCAAGAGACTAATTGGAGAGGAGATTTTCCACTTCAAGGGAAGATGTTCTTCATCCCAGGATATTGGGAATGGGTTGAACTTATGTTAACCCGAAATAAGGACATTCTAGAAAAATCAGAGGTATATGATGCAATCCTTGCATCATTATTTTTATATAATCATAATGCTGATTTGATTCGCTCTTTTTGTGAGGCTTGGTGTCCAATCACAAATTCGCTTCATACACCGCAAGGGGAGATGTCTTTATCCTTATGGGATCTGAAAATTATAGGGGGATTGCCAATCACAGGGGAATTTTATGATGAGGTGGTACCTAGCCTAAAGGAGATAACTGGCCTTGATGAGAAGCTTACACCCGTCCTTCCCTTCAGTTGCGTATCATTGGGTTAGGCAGAGCAACCTTTCATCAGGAATTACTTCTCATCACTCAGTAAGCCTTTCTTCCTGGATAACTTGGTGGTTTCGAGGCGATTTACGATACCATATTTCCAATTCTAAGCAGACATCTTTTAAGAATGCTAAAGCGAGACAACAATATCCTTCTGGAAAATTTCCTTATCGATGTCGAACATCTAAAGAGGATTCGGTCCTTTATGATCTCGGGGTTTCTTCTAGAGATGAAGATGAAGTTTTACTTGCAGCCTTCTTATCTACTTGGTTATGTATGTTTGTGATGCCAAACAACCATCGCTCTTGTATCCGCCCTGCTACTTTCAAAGTAGCAAGTCTTATGGCTCAGGGATTAAAATTCAGCCTAGCCATCCTAGTTCTTGCTAGTATTTACAATGGATTGAATATTATAGCGACTCATAAGGATGGACCTGACTTATGCCATGTGAATTTCCCTTGGCATTATATATTTGCCTGGCTGGGGTTATACTTCAACACTTATAGCATCTCCAAGACTGCTCCAATGAAACCATATATGTGTTCTATCGGAGGACCCGCTCGGAAGAGATTTTATACTGCAAGTAGTAGTCGTGAAGCACTTCGAAATTGCAAAAACGTGATTTGGTATTCCACTAGACCAAAATATATTGATAGTGTAATATTCAGGGAGGAACCGAATCGCCTAATAAGTGAATACGACTTTGAATATCTCATAAGTATTCGTTCTTGTTATTTGACGCTAAGGAGAGAAAGGCACTATATAGTAGAACCTTACAGTCCTCATCATTTTGCAAGACAGTTTGGATATTGTCAAGACCTACCTGGCAGGTTGAAGGAAGACATCAGAGAGACAACTTTGAAAAATCTAGTATATCTTTGGAAATGCAGTGTTTTTAAAGGCTCATCTTCCAAATTCACTATGCCTCAATGGAAGGGGACTGACAAAGATATATTTGTGTTAGAAGCTTTTCTCAATTGGTGGGCCAGTAATACTAGTGAGTATTTCAAATACAGTCTGAGTGTGTTGAATTGTATGAACAAGATGGATGTCGTCCTTACAACACCTAGTCGACCGCAAAGTGAGCCAGCATTAGTAATTATTACAGCTGTGGAGGGTTCGAATAGCACGGGACACGGAATTGATGACAATACTTCAGACACATATTCTCAAAACTATACTGCAAATGACATCAAGGGAACACGTATTTCTGGTTCAGATCCGCTAGGTTCTTTTGACATAGTTGTGAAGACCCTCCTAAGTGTTACTTCGAGTGGGAGCAAAAGATCAAGTTCCGAGGCGGCAGAAGAGACAAAGGTCGTGAAGAATGGTGTTGGTAACCATAGTGACCCTGATTCTGATCGTTGTAATTTTAGAAGACAGAAAAAGAATAACAACGATCCTCCTGTAAAGAAGAAGAGAACATTCCGTAAGAAAGGCGAACCAAAAAACGTAGCCTTATCAGTTGTAAGAAGCCGAGAACATCTTCCAGAAATTCGACAGTCTTCTATAATACCAGCCACAGCCCCCAAATTTACTGACGGTCTGTTAGATGAGCCTGTATTGGTTGATATAGTACAATCTGCCAGTGAGACTTCGATTGGGGATGAAGGCCAGATCCGTCGAGGGGCAAGACAGTTGCTTGAGCGTCGAATCTCTACAGAGAAGGTAGTGGTTGCACCGATGCCTATCCCTTCAAAAGTTGACGTAAGTACAACTCAATTGGACATAGGTAATTCTAAGGTAAATATCACATCCCTTTTTTATAGTAAAGTATTTTATCCAAAATTTGGTGGACAAATTAGTGATCTTTATTTATGTTTTGTAGGTTGCCCCATCTCTTCCATACTATCACAGTTCAATTATTACACAGGCTGACGAGAGATCCAAACGTGGTTTTCCCACCAAAGAGATTACAGCTACTCCATCATTTTCAATATATCAAAAAGGGAGGATCGCTTCTGATGTTTTTGCTACAGCTGTTAAAAGCATGGGACATGCTTTGTTGACAAAGCTTAAAGCTGCTCCTTTTGATCGTGTTCTTCGAGTGCAAGATGATGCTTTAGATGTCTATTCTAGTATTACTCATCTCAAAGGTGACTCAGCTCCGCTGAAAGAACTAGTGGATTCTTATGCAGAGGATGTCAAAGCTTATCTTCAACAAGAGGCTTCTTTATTGAATGGCATCCCTTTGAGTGAGTGGGCCAAATTAAAAGCCAGTACAGCAGAGAAAATAGATGTTACTTCATCTTATTTGGCTTTGGCACAACATCTTACTGACTGTTCGGGAGAGTTGGAGATAGTCATGGCGAGACAGGTCTCTCTTGAAAATGAGTTGCGAATCATGCAAGAGAAAGAGTCATGCTTGAGGAGAGATGTAGCTACCAAAGAAATAGATGTGCAGGTTGCTGAACTGGAGGTTAAATCAGCACAAAAGGCATGTAAAGACATGGAATCAGTTGTACCTGTTTCAACTGCAGAGGCAGAGAATCTACAAGACCTTCGAAAGATGTTAGAGGATCGCAGAAACTCAATCAAACCTTCTGACTGGATGGATGAAATACTTTAGATATTTTATTTTTTTTTGCAAATAGTTTATACTCTCGATAGAAGGATATTTTTAAATCAAGTGCTTCAGAATATGCATGCTCAACTTAAACTCATGTGTCAAGAGTATATAATTTTTTTTTTGATAGACCGAACCTGAGGTAACTTTACAGGCTGCCTACGTACCCTCATGTGGGATCAGGTCTTTACGTAGTTCGATAGGAGCTCTAAGTTTTGCCTAGACTACCTTTTCAAGTTTAATCTAGCGTGCGATTTTCATTACATTTGGGGACATTTTATACTCGTATCAGGGAGTTAAAATAGATAATTTATGCTCTTATTAAGGAGCAGTGTAGACACTTTAGGCTCTTATCAAGGAGCGGTGTAGACACTTTAGGCTCTTATCAAGGAGCGTTGTAAACGATCTTTAGGCATAATACCTATTTAAGAACTTGCCATTGATAGACCATCTTGAGTAACGAGCTTGTATGCGCCATTGGAGTAGACTTCTTGAACAACATAAGGACCATCCCACTTTGAGACGAACTTTCCTCCGGTACGGTGAGAGATGATGATGGGTCTTCGCACGGCCAAGACCAAATCTCCTTGTTGGAAAGAACGTGGACGAACTTTCTTGTTGAAGGCTCTACAAAGGCGAGCATGATAACACTCTAAGCGTTGCTGTGATTCAAGTCTTTTCTCATCTAGTGACTCCAATTCAGTGAGCCACAACTGAGCATTTTGATCTTCAGTCAAGCCTTCTTGTATTGCAATCCGCAGTGATGGAATTTGACTTTCTAGCGGGAGGATGGCCTCCACACCATAAACCAAGGAATATGGAGTAGCTTGAGTCAGCGTCCGGTAAGTTGTTCGGTATGCCCAAAGAGCTTCTCCCATCCTTTCATGTCAATCTTTCTTTGATTTTGAGACAACTTTCTTCAACAATTTACACAGAGTCTTGTTGAATGCTTTAGCTAAACCATTGGCTGGGGCATTGTACATAGTAGAACACCGTTGTTTGATATTGAACTTTTCACAGAACTTATCCATAAGACTGTTACAGAAGGGTGTTCCATTGTCAGTCACAATGCAACGAGGTATGCCATACCTGTATACAATGTGGGTACGTATGAAGTCAACAACAGTTTCTTTCTTCACTTCCTTAAGCGGGATAGCTTCAGCCCACTTGGAGAAGTAGTCGGTAGCCGCCAAAATGTAGAGATGATTTCCTAAAGACTTAGGGGTGAGGGGTCCAACAACATCAAGTCCCCATGCATCGAATGGGCAAGATGCCACTGTGGGATGTAGTGGCTCAGGCGGTTGGTGTATGAAATCAGCATGGAATTGACATGCTTGGCATCTTTTAGCATATTCCATGGAGTCTCGAACCATTGTGGGCCAATATACCCCATTCTCTTCACTTGGCAATGGAGTTTGGGTCCTGACTGGTGAGCACCACAGATACCAGAGTGAGCTTTCTCAAGAGCTTCTATGCCTTCTTGTTCTCCCAAGCATCGGAGGAATAGACCATCGTAAGAACGACGATATAAAACATTTTTATAATAAATGAACCGAGGCGCTCGGCGCCGTATTTCCGTGTCTAAGATGCTTAGATCATCAGGTAGCTTTCCATGTTGCAAGAATGCATCAATGGCTCTCGCCAATCTTCATTTTCGACTTCAAAGACTGATATGGAGTTGGCAACCATTCGACTTTTTCTGGGAGAATGGATGTTATCACATCTCGTCCGTTTGGCAAACAGGTATTTGTGATAGACCCTTGTTTTGGTAGAGCCAAAGTGGTAGCACGATTAGCGAGGCATCTGCTTGTTTATATATCGTTCCTAGGGAACATACTCTAGAGTAATATCATCAAATGTTTCATCAGACGAGTGGCATAGTGAGAGTAAGGGATCAAATCCGGCTTTTGACATCGTAATGTGTCAAGAGTTGGTTGATAATTAACTGGAATTCGCCAAACCACACTCAACTGTAAGACACTTCTGTCAAGGGCAATCTCAACCCACTGATTGAGAGCTTGATGACTCAGTACTCATTATTTGAGCAGAGTTGGAGTGTGAACGCAAGTGAGTAGGGAAGCACTTCATTTTCTGGTGTGATATGAACACAACTCCAGCACCCGTCCATCATGACGAGCTGCTCCGTCAAAAAACATTCTCCTGGTTGACCACTTCAATGAAAAAACTTCTTCTTCATCGTGAAGTCTTCAATAATTCCATTTCCTGTTATATGGTGTCCTAATAATCAGCTAGTGCCTCCTGCCCCTTAATGGCCTTTGAGAACTAGACATTTCAAATTCTGAAAGAAGAGAGCCCACCTTGGCTAAACTCCGAAAGTACCGGTCTAGACATGGATATTATTTGATCGGATCCGCCCGTGAGATACGTCGAACTGTATGGGCAAGCACGTAGTGGCTAAGCTTCTGGATAGCGAAATATCTAGCTAAACAGCTTCTCTATGGTGTGAGTTTCATTCTGCTCCGACCAACGTTCGCCTCCAGTAGTAAATGCATTTTTCCTTTCCATTTCATTAATTGGTCAAGTAATGCCCCCAAGGACCGTTCTTGTGCAGCAATGTGAGAATTAGCGGTTTTGTCCCTCAATGGGTGCCATCAGGACTGGTGGTTTACA
>JABCRI010001464.1:0-49238 GCA_015143295.1 Tetracentron sinense
AAACAACCAGGGATGAGTTGAACGGGTACCTAGACAAAAACTTTGATATGTCATAACATAATTGAAGCCAAAAAGACTATATCAAAGGAAGAACTAACTTAATGAAAAATTAACTTCAAGAAATAAGCAAAGAATGGGCAAACTTGCAAATCTAAGCCAAAACAGTCACTAATTGATGAGTCAACTTAAAGAAAGAATAAAATCACGGTAATCCTTTACAAAAAGATTAGAAGGAATACCAAAATGTTACCTACTAGAGTATAAGTACTTAAATTACTCAAGAGTCAAGAGATATTAACCATTCAACTAATAAGCACCCAAATTTCATGCTGAGACGTCTAACCTTAACTCCACCAAGAACTTTCTCAAGTTTCCTGAAATTTGGTTCTTTCATCTATCACTTGTGTTCCCCAAATTTTAACTGTGGATCTAATCGACCTCAATTGATCAAATTCTAACCTTGATATAAAAATTGGAAGTTACTGGACAACCAATGGGCGTTTCATTTTGTGAATCCCCAATGACGAATGAAACCCTAAAAAATGCATAATTGCAAATAGAAAAACTCTGCATGTCACCACTGCAAAACTTCAAAGGAACAAATAAATCAAGAATAACAAACCCAAATTCAATTCTATATAATGTTATTCACATTATTTTATTGAGAAAAAACAGAAGTTCTTGGAGTATTGAAAATAGGAAACCAAATACATCATGATTCAAATGAACTCATACTTGTATAGGAAAAGTACTTAAAAGGCATTCGATTGCACAACCTGGTCCACATTCTCCATATAAGGATACCAACCTACCCCAAATTGACAGAACCAGATGATCCAATTCCATTGGTAATGGTTGAGCTTCTGTGACCAAGATTGGATTTGGCTGAGTTCTAAAATTACACTTAAAGATCAACAAAGTTGAATCCGAGACATAAAACTCAGCTTCAATACTCTCCAAGTTGCAGTCCAAAATTGAGATTATAAACTTTAGCTATGATAAAAATATGTAGGTATCCTGGGATCCTAATGTTTTACACATACAAATAACAAACTATGGTACATGTAAAACTATCTAGACAGGCTAATTTTAAGGCACATGATGATGACTGGCAATGAACATTGTACTTTTTGATGTCCTTAAAAAACTGCATAGAGGTTCTCATTGGATGGCAGCTTCTTGATGCTGCTGAAAATTAACTATATTATTAATGTTGTAATGGGTTTCGTTATGTAATTCTTATTCCTGTAATATATATATATATATATATATATATAACTGGTGTACAAGGATAGTCTCCAATATTAAGGATAGTCCACTTCCTGAAAAGTATTTTCGTGTCAGACATACCTACCCTGTTTTATACATCTTGTGTACATTTTATTCAAACAATTCTTAAGTTGCCTAGTATATTGTTTTTCACCTCTACAGTTTATATTGTATACTCATATGAGCTATGATTTCAAACAAAAAAAAATAAAAAATGAGATCAACCATTTATATGAGCTATGAATACAAGAATATATTTGGAAAATAGTATAAATAATTATTTATTGCTTATAGCATTCTGTTATAAGTAGAATTATAGCATAGTTTGAAGTAATTTAAAGCTTTGTACTTGAATGACCTTTCTGTCAACCTATAAGTAGTTAAAGTTGTGCAAAAAGAAATTTATCGCACGGCCAACGTTTTGGATTATCTTGATTAAGATGCCACTCTGTGTTTTGTAATAAGAATATTCTCTAGATGTTAAGAGTAAATGATTGTTGAACTAGAGTTCAAACCAAAATTTTCTAAGAAAGAAATTTTATTAAGTTATTAAATGATATAATCTACTTATAGTATTATGATGTAATTTGAATTTCTTTTAAGTTATTAAATTTTATTAAGATGCCACCTGTTCCAGCATAGCTGCAGCCTAAAAAGAGGATTGTGTTCCACCCATGATTGTGGCTGTTCTGAGCACCCACTCACCCCTTCCAAAAGAACACTTGAATCTCTATACAAATGAGATGTAGGAGAGGAAAATCTAAAATACTGAAAATCATCCAACAATCACCATAACTAGAGAACAAAATCTGAAAAAATCAACCCACAAACCATTAAACATCCTCCACTGTCTTTTTTTATTTATTATTATATGATTTTATTTATATTCGTATTCTATATTAATATTTTATCCATATTAGTAGTTTTCATTAGAATGGGACCACTATGATTAAGCTATAAAAAATTCACAGGGAGGGAAAGAGAAAGTGAGTGAGTGAGATTGAGGGGGATGGGCAGATGTAAACACGCGCATAGAAGCTGAACTATTTCTGGATACAGTTTCATCAAATAGTTATAGTCATATCTCTTTGGTTTTATCTTTCAAAAATGCTTGATATTTGCCACAAAAGGAACCATGTTTGACTCTAGTTCAGTTGCCATATATAACAACCTAATCAAGGGAAATCACTACGATATTAAATCATCTATCAAGTATCAGTTAACAAAATTTCCTTGGGTGTGTGACCCATCGAATGCTAGTCCCATCCCCTTAATTTATTTGCACCAGATGTCTTGATATTTCATCTAGAAATATTAAATTGTAACTGAGAGAAGCAATTAATTGCAGAAGATGAACTTCCAAACCCTAGAAATCCAAATGAAATCAATTGTCCTTACCCATTTCCTACGCACAAATCAATTGTCCTTACCACCAATAAACTCAAAAATAAGAAAATATAAACTGCAGAAGATATATTTCAAACCCTAGAAATCCAAACATAACCAGAAAAGACCTGTTAGTGATCCACTGTTTCGAGCTTCAAATTGAAGCAGCAGAGAGAGGTTAGAAACTAGAAAGGCAAAGATCCACTGAAAGTTTCCTTCACAAAAAAAAAAAGGATCCACTGAAAGTATGAACCATAAACCCTAGGTCTCTCTCTATCTTCAGATGCCAACAATATATCTACTTTCAAGGGTAACTAACAGGAAAAAGAAAAAAGAAAAAAAAAACGCAGAAGAGGAAGAAAGGGAAGAGAGAGAGAGAGAGAGAGAGAGAGCGCTACCTAAGAGAGGACAGCCGACCGAAACTTGGTGATGGGGGCTTTGACTGTCGCCGGCGTTAGTGCTAGTCGGAGATGCTCTTCGAACTGAGAGAAGAGAGTATTGAAAAGATCGGGAGAGATTTCTCTCCTCTTGCCACCGAACTGAAGAAAGAAAGGGAGAAGAGGAGAGGAGGGCAGGAAGCAGCAGATATTTTGGGGGATTTCGCACGCGGGCTGATTTTACTATAAAGCTTAGTAGTGACGGGACTATTTCCGTCACTGTTAAATCTAAACCATAGCGGTAGAATATTTTCCATTACTATAAATAACTTCCGTTTCTAATATTATTTGTGACGGCATATTTCCGTCACTACTATTTAATCCCTATTAATGACGGAAATAATTCCGTCACTAAAATTTTATTTATGCGGGAAGTATCAAATTCCCTATCAGAGACGAAATATTAGTGACGGTATACTTTTCCGTCACTATAAGTAATATATTAGTGACGGAAAAATTTCCGTCACTACTAGGTAGTTTTCTTGTAGTGCGGGATTCTTTTGTTTCCTCTTTTGATGTCTTTACTTTCCTAGATCTATCTCTTTTTTCTCTATGGAGACATCCGATTAAAGTTAGAATGATATAGGAATGACTAGCATGGCATGTACAGATTGAGAAATTGTTTAGTCCTTTCATCCCAAGTCTTGTTGGGTTGGGGCAATGTGAAAGTAGAAGTTATTAGGGAAATATTATGTGAATCAGATTATGGTTATATAAATTCAAAGTGTCAAGATCCCGCTGTTATTTGTTTGTTTGGTCATCAGGACTTCTGGGATCTTTTTGGTACTGGTAGAAAGTGATTAGCTTAATGGTTTCATTGTTGTATCTAATTTTAATTGTGGATGGCCTACTTGATTTCTTTGGTAGAAAAGAACTTGAAATTTTGTCGGATGAGCATAGAGAGACTAGTTCCAGTTGCACTGCAGATTGGATCATCTTTTGGTGAAACAACATTACCTTTATCATTGCATTCTCGTAATGCTACTTCAAACATTATCTCAATGGCTTACCAAAAGTTTGTTAATCATTTCTGTGCCTCCATCCTTGAGTTTATATTGCTGTTGCTCTTCATTCATTGATAAAATAGTACAATAATAAAAGGGAAATGCTATTGAGACCACAAAAGGGCCGAGACCTCCAAGACCGTGCATGGATGCACGGGATTGCAGGTGGGGCCCACCATGTGAATGTGGGCCCCACCTGAAATCCCGTGCAGACATGCACGGTCTCAGTGGTCTCAGCCCTTATGCGGTCTCAGTAGCAAAGTCCATAATAAAATGGCATTGGAGTGATGATAATGATGCATAGGTGAAAGGATAAAGCTTTTGAGACCCCCTTAGGGCCGAGACCATGCTCTAAGAGCATGGGATTTCAAGTGGGGCCTACCACATGAAATGGGCCCCACCTGAAATCCAATGCTCTAAGAGCATGGTCTTGGTGGTCTCGGCCCTAATGGGGCTATGCCTTGCTTTGAATTCACCCTTTTGGAGTGGCTAGGGGTGGTTATTGAACAAAATGTTCGTGAACTACTCGGGCTCGGCTCGTTAAAAGCTCGAGTAATGTTAGTTTATTTAGTAAATGAGCCGAGCTTGATCACCATTTTCGAGCTCGTTTAGTAAACGAGCCGAGCTTGAACACACCCTTACTCGGCTCGATAAAAGCTCGGTTCGATTACAATATATCTAATTTATTTAAATACTAAAGATAAATATATTTATTTTATTAGTTAAATATATAGAAATAACGTAGGGGTGTGGTTGTGTGAGTGTAAAAAGGGAGCTCCGCATGATGCAGAGCTCCGCTTGATATTTAAACTGTATAAAGTATTGGTTGAGAACTAGAGAAACACCAAACGTGCTGGGCCTGCTGGCCACTCAGCCCACTCCACTTCTTGGCTCGGTTTGGCTTGATGAGAAGGCAAACGATTTGGCCACGGCTTGGCTTGGCTTGATAGCACTTTAAAAATGATTTTTTTTTTAAATCTAAGTTTTGGTAAAAGCTGCTTCAAAGGCATTGTATTCCAAACAGAGATAAGTTCGAACTCGGCTTGTGCTTTCACGAGCCGAGTTCGAACAATAGTTTTAATGTTTGAACCGAGCTCAAGCCGAGCTTGAACACTAGCAAAATTTAACAAGCCGAGTTCAAACACCCCACTACTCGGCTCATTCGGCTCGATTATCACCCCTAGGAGTGGCACCTTAGGGACATACAGTGGGAATTACCAAATGAACCCTCTAATGAAGAGAATGTTCACGATCATCAAGTCTTACAAAAAGATCTAGAACCAGTGAGAGCTTAATTTTTTAATCCAGTTTTATATACGTGGAGGGCTAGTTAATCTCCATCACTCCTGAATATGGGAAAAAGCCTCACACTTATGCTATGTTTGGTTGTTGAGAAAATAGGTGAAAAGATGGAAAAGAAAAAAAAAAATTGGATTTCTAATACAATGTTTTGTTGTGTTTTTTCTTTTCCATGTTTTCACTTATTTTCTTGGATCCAAACATAGGGTTAAGGTGGGCGCATTTAAAAGCAACCAGTTGTAGATGTAATTGGATAGGAAAATAATTGCCTCGCGAAGGAAGGTGTCTTGTCCCCCGCTTTTTGCATTACGTGTCCTTCTAATTCTTTTAACCATGGTAAAGATTCACTCCCTTACCCTATGTTTGGTTGTCGAGAAAATAAGTAAAAACATGAAAAAGAAAAGAAAATTAGGCAAAACACAACTAAAAATTGTATTAAAAATCTAAAATTTTCTTTTCTTTTCCATGTTTTCATCAATTTCTCGGTAACCAAACATAGCATTAGGGTTAAAGCATCTAACCTTGTTATTTCTTTTGCCATAGGAGTTAAAATATGTTAACTATAGCTCAAGGGCAGTTAAAGGGGCTTTGTGAGGGGGAGGAGCAATAGTTGGCTCCTTGTCCGCGGAGAGGATTATTGCTCAATCGGATAATACCACTCGCTCTTCTCATTTTAATTTTCCTTCAAATTGGTGTTATGCATTTAATTTTAAATTAACCTGAGATGCCTGAAATGGAATCAAATTAGATTCAAGGGACAGTGTAGTGAAAAGGATTGGCGAGTAACCTAAATAGAAAGCTCATGAACCCATATAGCATGGAGTGTGATGTTTCATTTCCCTAAGCCTTCAGAATGTACAATGGAGGACATTTAATACTTGATAGATATATGTCTAGACTCGCCAATGACAGTCTTTCAAGGCCTAATCAGTAGCATTGTCCCAACTTGAACCGCGGTCATGATATTTATACTCAAAAGCATTTTATTTAGAGTGACCAAAGACATCGTTAACATGCTTTTAACTAATCAGAGAAACGATAGGAGGCCATCATTGACCAACATTTAGATACATATCACACAAAATTGAATCACTAATTAGACCCTTGAACCCAATAACTTTCCTTTCACAAACCCTGCTAATTTGGACACTCTACGTATAACATACATAAATGTGGAATTCGGAACCTAATGGAGGAACCAACAAGCTAAAACTAATGAATGAAGAAAAAGTAAGTCTAAACTATGTCATGATGTGATTCCAAATGTACATTGATACGTAGACAACTTAATAATATTTTCGGTCATATCATGTGTTACGTACTCCCATAAAAGCAAGGGGGCCATCTATAAAAGGGTAAAAATTATGATGATTTTTCTTTGGGATTGATCTCAACCCTATCAATTTTGGTTTCAATTAGGTTTTCCACCTATATTTCTATTTTAGTCTTCTTTTAAGAGTTGAAAAAAATTGTCAATATTTTTCTCTTAGATTTAGAGATTTATATTTTCAAACATTTTGCCTCTAGAAGTTCTAAGCTACTTAAATTTTTTATAAAACGAGTATGGATTAATATTTAAATTTTTTTTATTGTTAATGAGACTCATTATAAAGATTAAGAAAGATTTATTATTAGTGGAACTCACTATTCCAAATTTTATTAAAAATAATATAAATACAAGAAAATATGATTTTGTTTGCATTTTTATTTTTATTTATATATTTAGACAATTTCTATTCCGATGTTCTATTACCGATAAACTACTTTAATAAATTTAGAGATTCCAAGAGTAAACTTAAGTTGTTGATCAATATGAGTGTAAGTAGGTTTTATCATCAATATGAGTGTAAGAGAGATTAAATGTCCTTATACAACATGCACACAGCCACGACACAAGCGAATGCACCCACACAACCCTCTCAACTAGAGAGGTGGAGTTGTATGGGTATACCATCACGAGCCCACTGAAATGTAATTGCTGGGGCTAGCATTTCTCTAGCCTGAATAGTAAATTTGTTGGATTTGGGCTGGATATGCTCAGTGGGGTTCAGTCCTCGACTCAAGTCGAACCCGACATGTTGCCATGCGGCTAACACCAAGTCGCCAACGATTAACTGATAAATTTTTGATGCCCCGAACCCGTGCCTTAGGTAAACATGTTCCAAGATGCGCGCCCAGTCATCATTACCACGCAATGGAAGACTTTGTGTGCGAAATTGTAAGAATTTTTACCTTTACTTGATACGGCGGTCCTTACAAATCTCCCATGTCTTGTCAAGACACTCTATTATCTGGATAGCAGCATCATGATCTGCTAACATGAAACGTTAGTAAACTATTAAGTCCAATAAAATCCACGGTCCATCTATACTATTTTTCACATAATAACATCCATCAATAACGATATAGTATTACAATTCAATTCTCATATCCTAATAATATGCAGAATAATAATATTATAATTCATGACCTTAGGTCACTCAGGGCTATTTCACCATATGTCGAGGTTCCCGACCTCCAATTGTCAAGTTTATCCAATTATCGTCCATGACACCATGTTACTATTCCAGATAACCGCTCACGCTTTATCATTGAGTCTGTAGACTCAATCGATTGGGCCTTTGCCAGTGCAAAACCTTTACCCTTGAGTCTGTAAACTCAATTATTAATCAACCGGGCTTACGCCCATTCAAACCATACCTTGAGTCCTTAGACTCAATGCATAATCCAAGCCTTCACCCGTTAGAATCAACACAATTCATCTGATCTTGGCCAATGCAAGAAATCTGTCCTCACGGCCTCTCTAACAATCAGGGAGCAATACACACTCACCTGATCTCAATCACTGTGTCAGGACATATCTATCAGGAATACCTAATCTCAGTCACTATGGCATGACATATCTATCAGGGAACAATAAAAACCCACCTGATCTCAGTCACTGTGTCACGACATATCTATCAGGAATACCTGATCTCAGTCACTGCGGCACGACATATCTATCAGGGACCAATCCACACCCACCTGATCTCAGTCACTGCGGCACGACATATCTAGTATTCTTCCAGTCTTAGGCTTATATCATCCATAACCCTTTTACGCTCCTACTATGTTTTTTTATGAATTTGTCTTCGCTATTTTTTCCTCTTCATGACTTCCTGTCTACGTAATTGTCACTCACCCTATTACGATGCTAAATTGCTTATGTATCAATGTAATGTGGTTAGTGCTTTTACGTTTACTTCTGTGAAGTTCTTCCACATTGGTAATAGTAGTTGTACTTGAACTTTATTTAACATGCTAGCTGCTTAAGCGTGCTTCAAAATATTCTTGTTCCTTTTTGTTTGATTGACTGTCTAGTTTTGCCTCGCTTGCGTGTGAGTGTTCTCACCTTTTTGCTGGGGTTCTTTTGTTTCCTCTTTTGATGTCTTTTCTTTCTTAGATCTATCTCTTGACTCTTTGGAGACATTTGCTAAAGTTAGAATGAGATAGGAAAGACTAGGCTGACATGCACAGGTAGGGTAGTGTGAAAATAGAAGTGAACCCTATTGAGGCACAAAATGAAAGTTTGTGAATCAGATTATGGTTATATGAATTCAGTGGGCTGTTATTGGTTTGTTTGGTCATCAGGACTTCTGGGATCTTTTAGCTCCTGGTAGGCAGTGATTTTCCTGGTGGAGAAATGCGATTAGCATTAGAAGGCACTAACGAGGCCCCAATATGATTCTTTCACAACTGATCAAGACAATGTATTCATAATGCCAACGATTTTGATGCCAACATTTTGTCAATGTAACTTTTGTTTATTGATCCTTATTGGAGTTCGTGCATTAAAAATTAGAACTGGTATGCATTAACCTTGCACTTTAATGGTTTCTTTGTTTTATCTATTTTTAATTGTGAATGGCCTACTTGATTTCTTTACTCTTTAGGTTGATGTAATTAGGATGGAGGTAAGTGCAACTCCATTCTTGAATGAAGAATCTTTTGGTGAAACAACTATATTTTGCGAGTTGAGTTTAGGGTGACTAGTTCCAGTTGCATTACAGAATGAAGAATCTTTTGGTGAAACAACTTATATTTTGTGTTGTATTCTTGTAATGTTACTTCAAGCATTATCTGGAGGGCTTACCGCTTTCCGGGAATTTATTATATGTTTCTGTCCCTCTATCCTTGAGTTTGATGGTGCTGTGGCCCTTCTTTCATTAGGGAATGGTGTTTGCCAAGTTCTCATTTTAGTTTTTCATTCCAAATTTGTGTTTTTTATTCGAATTTTGCGCGCCGGATAGCATACTGTTGTGCTTGAGACTAGGTTGTATTAAAAATACTACAATGGTCCGTTCTTTTGTTGAGACTTGTAAAGCTCACACTTCACAAGTTTGGAGACTATAAGTGTGGTTTTGCAAGTTTCCGGAGTAATTCTCGTGTGACCAAATCTTGCAAAATGAGTGGTAACTCCAAAATGAGAGATTTCAAGTCAACAAAAAAAGGTGGGACTTGAAGTCCCATGAATAACAAATCATGAATGCATATCAAATCATGAATCCCAAAGCTGAAACTTAAAGAAGGGACCAACAAGCTAAAGCAGACGGATAAAGACAAATTAATTATGTTATGACCTGATGCTGAAATGGGATGGAGATAAATTAAGTTTGAATTATGTTATGAAATGATCCTAAATTGGGTACGTAGATAGCTTAATAATGTTTTCAGTTATATCATGTAGTTCTCCAAATGCAATCATCGTGATCATCTCTAAAAGGGTAAAAATTATGATCTTTTTACTAGGGATTGATCTCAAACCCATCAATTTGGGTTTTATTTATAGTTTTTCTTCCTTATTTTTCGGTTTAGGTCTTCTATTGAGAGTTGAAAAAAATTTATTATTATTGTATTTTAGATTTAGATTAGAGATTTATATTTTCAAATCTTAAAAGTTTTAAGCTACTTAATTTTTTTATTAAATGAGTTGATTATAAAATCATCTTGAGTGGATCGTAAATAAAAATAAAAGGGATATTTAAAGTTATTTAGTGTAAATGGGACTCACTATAAAGATTAAGAAAGATTTAGTATTAGTGGTACCCCTATTACTATTTCTAAATGTTCTAAATTTTATTAAAAACAATATAAATACTTGAAAATTCCAAATAAGGAAATAGTTTGGACAACATGGGACTGCAAAATGATCTTTGCAGATTATTGATATAACATGTGAATTTCGTCCTACGACAGGATGTTATTGAGGATCACATTACTTGATGGAATTTGATGAATACTTACCTCCCCCGAGGTTTGGTGAAATTTCAGAAACCCGTCATCTTGTTTTTGAAATTACATTGCCCTATCCTGTCACGCTCATTAGGTGAACACCGTTAAAGGAGGACACTCTTTTACAATTTTACTCCCATTACATGAAGAAGCACTTTACCAAGCCGCTACGTATCCCTTTAAGACCTGCCAACTGTGGTTAAGATTCACCCATCCCTAGGGTTTACCCACCAATATTTGGTTTGAATTAATCTAGGGATACTCCCAAAGTGTACTCCCAAATATACTCCCAAATCTTATCCGTCTATCTCAATTATAAACGGTTAGGATTAGAGCTGATGTGGCATTAGAAAAGATAAAATAAATCAACTCAAATCCTGGTCCTTAATGGTTGGTTATAAACGGTTAGGATTAGGGAGTATATTTGGGAGTATCTATAGATTGACTCATTTGGTTTTTAGAAAAAAATAGTAATTCTTTAAAAAAAATATTAAAAAACAATTTTTAATATTAAAATATTTTAAAAAGAATTAATATTTTTTCTAAAAATCAAGGATGGGTGGGTGAATCTTAACCAAAGTTAAAAGGGTGTCAAGAGAGACACGTGGCAGCCTCAGGGGTGATAACCGGATTTGCACCGTAGATGATTTGATTTCTTCGTCTAATTCCCTTTCCAATGAACAAGGCACCGTAGGTTGTATGCCACACATCGAGTTCCTTGGAATGAGTATGAAGAATGCCTTGGAGGCTCGGACAGGACAAGTGGAAGAATGAATGTTATGCCTACTTGCAAAGTGGAATAGGTCACATGACAATTGATATTACTAAGAAAATTTTGGACCAGTTTTATCTTTCCTCAAATCAGTTTCATTGAAATGATCAAACATACCTCTCTTTGACATAATGAGATTGCGTGCACGATGGGTTTGCATGTGTGGCTAATAACTTAGGGAAATAGTTAACGTACCTGGAAAATGGATTTTAAAATCCAGGCTGGACCTCATTGATGCATGCATTAAAGTTGTCGATTACAATGAGTGTAAGTAGATCAAATGTTCGTATCATTAACGGGACCACTATTAATTAGAAGCAGATTTTAGTTGAAATGAGATAAGTCTAGATTAGAGATGCTAAATAAATCTTCAATTTTATCATATCCATCAATTTGCACTGTAACTCTAGCTAATAATAAATGTTATATTCACTGATAGAATTGTAGTAATTAATAGATGGACTAAGTTTCAGTACTAAATAAAAATGTTCTTTAAATTATTTCACCTGCCTGACATGTATATATATATTAAAAAAAATTGTACTGGTACGAGAACTTGAAAATTTTAAGAAAAAGGAGAATTTCACGTTGTAAGAAATTGATCAACTGACCCAATGCTTTATAATTGAGAGAGAAAGACAAAGACAAGGTGGTGCACAAAATGACCATCCAAATCAGCCAGTTTTCAACAAATTTTTGATGAGTAAGCAAATTTTGGACAATTCCCTAATTCCCTTTCCTAACTCAATGAACACTGTCTTGTTGCTCAAACGACAGAACTATATCCATCACACCGAGGAGACCGGCAACGAATTCTTTAGAATGAGTCTCTGGTTTATATGCCCACTCGCTAGCTAACCAAACTAAGCAATTGATATTAGTAAGCAAATTTTGGATCAGTCCTATCTCTCCTCAAATCATTCTCACTGAAATGATCAAACATAACATACCCCTCTTCCACATAATGAGATTGCCGTGAATGATGGTTTTGCATATGTGGGTAAAAATTTACCACCACCACACCTCTTTGATGCATCCAGTCCTAACTCCTAACACGAAAGCCAACCACACAAAAGCTAATTGATACTAATCAAATTTTAGACCAGTCCTATCTCTTCTCAAATCATTCTCATTGAATTTATCTAACCCACCCTTCTTTGACCTAACCAGCTTGCCGTGTAGGATGTATTTGCACCCTAAGGATTAAAAGTTCTTAACCAGAGTTAAATATTTTGTTTTTTGCTAAAAACCAAGGTTAAATTATTTAACCAGAGTTAAATATTTTTCCAAGAATTAGTGAACCTTAACCACAATTAATAGGGACACGTGTTGACTGCGATTGAACTCTACCCAAGTTCAATCGTGATTGGCTGTGATTCAATGTCTGACCCATTTGTAATCTCAAACATAGGGCTGCACTCAAGCCGAGCTGACGAACTTGACTTAGCTCATTCAAGCTAAGAATTTAGGTTTGATCAAGCCGAGCTTAAGCCAAACCATGTTTGATTCATCTTGGCTCAAAGCTCAGTTCGTTAAGGCTTGATTCAGCTTGAGCCAAGCCATATATATATATATATATGAGACTTACTACAGTTCACGCAATGCGTGAACTGTTTATCATTCACGGCTTTGAAAATCTGATGACAATTTTGTAATTCTAATAATGATCAATGACATTTTTGTAATTATAACAATAAAACTGTTTTTCAAAACTTTCTTTAGTTCTCTTTATAATTACCGAATTGCCATCATTTATGTTGGGGTCAACAATTCATTGGTTTTTAAAACTATCCTTAGTCCTCTCTATAATTACCAAATTGCCATCATTGTTTGCCTATGTGAAAGATATAGAATTCAGTTTAGCTTTTCCCTATATATATATATATATATATATATATTGGCATGTATTTTGGGACCCAACCGTTAGATTCAAGAGGTGTCTCATGGGAGACTTGTAGCAAAACAATCAAGCTGATCGAAAAAATCAGTAGACTTTAGTTTGTAAGCATTAACTGCCTAAAGTTCACCAGAGCATACCTAGGCTATAGAAATCCTGATTTTCTTATCTTCAATAAGATGGTTTCGAAATGTTCGACCAACCTAATTTTTTGGCATATGTCATTTTTCTTGGGGCAACTCACTATATAAGTTCTATTGGGCATCATAGTGTACGATGCCCACTAGAACATCAACATATATGAGAAATGTTATTGTTCACCAAAACTTGTAAACTTGGTAATGTTCGCTAGTATTTTTTACCCTCATAAGTGAATTTCTGTTAGTTAGCAAATGAACACTGCCTTGCTGGTGAGTGTGGGCCGGGATTGATATGCCCACTTGCTAACCAAGGGAACCGGGATATCACATGTCAATTGATAGCACTAAACAAATTTAGGTCAGTTGGGGAAAATTTAATGGGGGGTATATATGGTCCCAAACACCGAATAAACCCGTAGCAACTCTTGTGTCTCTCTTAAGCAAAGGACACATTGACCCTAGCAATAATCAAGTCTTTTTACAATGACATCAAAAGCAACTAGAACCACTGAGAGCTCTCATCCCAACAAATTTATAAGTCTATATATATGCTTAAGCCCTTCATTCATCCCATCATCCTCATAATACAAAGCAACTAGAACCGAGAAGCCATGGCATCCAATTCCCCCTTGTCTGTCTTGTTATTCTTTCTCTTAGTTTCTTCTTCCTATGCGGCTATTCCTTCTGCGTCTTCTATTAATGTAGAAGCGGCGGCTCTTCTAAAATGGAAATCCAGCCTCCCAAACCAAACCCATTCTCTCCTCCCTTCATGGACACTTGTTCCTAATAATGCCACAAATTCTTCTTCTCACATCAAAAGAAGAGGACCTCCGTGCAATTGGGTCGGAATCACTTGCAACATGGCTGGTAGCGTCACAGAAATAAACCTAACAAGCCGCGGTTTGAGAGGTACATTTCATCACTTCAACTTCTCTTCTTTTCCCAGCCTTGTTAGTCTTGATCTCAATGACAACTCATTCTATGGATCTATTCCAAACCACATCAGTAATCTTTCCAAACTCGTCTACCTCGATTTATCCTTCAATCATTTCTCTGGAAAAATTCCATCCAATATTGGCCTACTAACAAGACTTCACATCCTAAACTTGTATCAGAATCATATCGACGGCTCAATTCCTCAAGAAATAGGAAACCTTAGGTCTCTCAACGAGTTAACTTTGTATATTAACAATCTCACTGGTTCCATCCCTGCTTCTTTAGGTAACTTGAGCAACCTTACCATCCTATATCTCTACGATAACCAACTTTCTGGTTCCATTCCTGAAGAAATAGGATATTTGATAAACCTCATTAAGCTAGACATGCCTACCAACCATTTAACAGGTTCCATTCCTTCCACTATAGGAAACTTGACCAAGCTCACCTACTTGTCTCTGTTTGAAAATCAATTATCTGGCTCCATCCCTCCAGAGGTAGGAAAGCTAAAATCTCTTACTGAATTATACTTGTATACAAACAATCTCACTGGTTCAATTCCTGCTTCTTTAGGTAACTTGAGCAACCTTACCATCCTATATCTCTACCATAACCAACTTTCTGGTTCCATTCCTGCAGAAATAGGAAAGCTTAGGTCTCTCAACGAACTAAGTTTGCAAATTAACATTCTCACTGGTTCCATCCCTGCTTCTTTAGGTAACTTGAGCAACCTTACCATCCTATATCTCTACCATAACCAACTTTCTGGTTCCATTCCTGAAGAAATAGGATATTTGATAAACCTCATTAAGCTAGACATGTCTACCAACCATCTAATAGGTTCCATTCCTTCCACTATAGGAAACTTGACCAAGCTCACCTACTTGTCTCTGTTTGAAAATCAATTATCTGGCTCCATCCCTCCAGAGGTAGGAAAGCTAAAATCTCTTACTGAATTATACTTGTATACAAACAATCTCACTGGTTCAATTCCTGCTTCTTTAGGTAACTTGAGCAACCTTACCATCCTATATCTCTACCATAACCAACTTTCTGGTTCCATTCCTGCAGAAATAGGAAAGCTTAGGTCTCTCAACGAACTAAGTTTGCAAATTAACAATCTCACTGGTTCCATCCCTGCTTCTTTAGGTAACTTGAGCAACCTAAACATTCTCTCTTTATTTGATAATCAACTTTTTGGTTCCATTCCTACAGATATAGGAAACTTGACAAAGCTCACCGAATTGGAGCTATCTGGAAATCAATTGTCTGGCTCCATCCCTTCAGAAATAGGAAAGCTAATTCCTCTTAATATACTAGTTTTAAACTACAACAATCTTACTGGTTCAATCCCTGTTTCTTTTAGAAATTTGAGAAAGTTAGTTGGTTTATACCTTCTTGACAACCATCTCTCCGGTCCCATTCCCCAAGAGATAGGAAACCTAACAAACTTGGGAGAACTAGTCTTGGATGACAACAATTTCTCAGGCAGTTTGCCGCAACAGATGTGTCGAGGTGGGTTACTTGAAAACTTGACTGCAAGTAACAACCATTTTATTGGTCCCATACCAAAAAGTTTGGGAAATTGCACAAGGCTATTCAGAGTCCGACTTGATGGAAACCAACTTAAGGGAAATATATCAAATTCCTTTGGTGTGTATCCAAAGTTAAATTACATTGATCTGAGCTATAATAATTTGTATGGTGAAATTTCAAAGAATTGGGGAGCATGCCAACTTCTAACAAGCTTAAAAATTTCTGGGAATAAAATAACTGGAAGGATACCACCTGAGCTCGGGAATTCTACTCAATTGCAAGTACTTGACCTCTCAACAAATCATATAGCAGGAGAGATCCCAAAAGAATTAGGGAAGTTGACTTATTTGCTCAACTTGAATATGAGCAATAATAAACTCGCTGGCTGTATACCTCTAGAAATTGGATTATTGTACAATCTTGATCATCTTGACATGTCAACAAACAATCTAAGTGGGCCAATACCTAGACAACTAGGGAATTGCTCAAGACTATTGCAGTTGGATTTGAGCAAAAACAATTTTCGTGAAACCATTCCCTATCAGATTGGTAATTTAGCTAATCTACAAGTTCTACTTGATCTTAGTCAGAACTCACTTGCAGGAGAGATACCATCGAAGCTCGGCAATTTGCATAACTTAGAAAAGTTGAATATCTCTCACAATAAGCTTTGTGGTTCCATTCCATCCACCTTTGTTGAAATGGTAAGCTTGACAGTTGTTGATATATCCTACAATGAATTGGAGGGTCCTCTTCCCAATATCACAGCCTTTCAAGATGCTGCGGAAGAAACATTTAAAAACAACAAAGGTTTGTGCGGAAGTTTTCGAGGTTTGCAACCTTGCATCTCAAATACAAAAGAGGGGCACAATGTTGCAGTTTTGATCGTACTTTCAATTTTAGGAGCTGTATTTCTTATAATTGGCTGCATTGGAATTTTCTATATCTTTCGCCCAATAGCAAGAAATGTAGAGAATGAACCAAATGAAACTAATAGTGAAAACCTGTTCTCAATATGGAGTCATGATGGAAGAATGGTGTACGAAGACATTATTGAAGTGACAGAGGACTTTAGCAATGAGTATTGCATTGGAGTGGGTGGATATGGAAGTGTTTATATAGCAAAGTTGTTAACGAGCCAGGTTGTTGCTGTAAAGAAACTTCACCCATCACAAAATGGAGAGATGGCTGATCTAAAAACTTTTAAAAGTGAGATTTGTGCATTAACAGAGATACGGCACCGAAACATCGTGAAATTATATGGTTTTTGTTCACATGTGCGACACTCATTTTTGGTTTACGAATATTTGGAAAGGGGTAGTTTGGCTAAAATCTTAAGCAAGGTAGAAGGAGCGAAACAACTAGATTGGATGAAGAGGATAAATGTTGTTAAAGGTGTGGCCTATGCTTTATCTTACATGCACCATGATTGCTCACCACCAATAGCTCATCGAGACATATCAAGTAACAATATTTTGTTGGACTCAGAATACCAAGCTCGTCTCTCTGACTTTGGCACTGCTAGACTTCTACAGTATGATTCATCCAATTGGACTTCACTTGCAGGAACATATGGATATGTTGCCCCAGGTGATGTAGCTCTGTCTCACTCTTTCTCTAATCACCTTTTATTTTTATTTTTAAATCTTTTACATATAAAATTTCTAGTTAATCAAAATATTTTTAGATAAAATTATTTTTAAAATTGGGATTATCGATTTCTATATATTCAATAAGTTCTTTTAAAAATGTATCACTAATGTTTTTGACTTTTAATTTATTCCATTATACAAAATTAAAATAACCTATCTTATTCTCTACAATGATATTTCAATATTCTTGGTGGTTTTGCATACACAATGAGACATACAGGTTTGTTAGTCTGTTAGGAAACCCCTTAATTAGAGCATAGCCTAGACGCCATACCAAATGGGCAATCCTAACTAATTTATCTATGGATATTTCTTTCTTTGCAGAACTTGCTTACACCATGAAGATTACTACGAAATGCGATGTATACAGCTTCGGGATTGTTGCTCTAGAAGTAATAATGGGAACACATCCGGGTGAACTCATCTCCTCTCTATCATCATCATCGTTGGTGTCATCATCGATTGGGCAAAATATACTACTGAAGGATGTGTTAGACCAACGCATCTCGCTTCCCATATTTCATGTTGCTCAGGAAGTAGTATCCATTATTAAGCTGGCATCTGCATGCTTGCATACAAGTCCACAATGTCGTCCGACCATGCAAGAAGTATCACAAAAGTTATCAACTCCAATGACACATTTTATGGAGCCCTTTAACACAATCACATTGGGATATTTGTTGAATCTCAATATGTAATTGCATTGGTTTAGTAATGTGTTGGTTAAGAGTACTGTTTGGCTGGTCATTGTACATTATTATTTTGAGTTTGTTTTTTTGCTAATTCATATGTGGATATATCAGTCTCCTTCTTTTTGGGATAACCGTAGTTTGAATGCATACTTAGCAAACATCTAGGTGTCTAGTTTAGTCCAATCTAATTTCATTTTAATGTTGGTACTCAACTTAATGTCTTTGATGACACTTGTCGGTGTTGTAAAAATTTAGGGATCATTAAACATGCTAATAAAACTAAAAATAATACTTAAAGATTGCACACGAGACAATAACATTTTGTCAAGCACAAATTAACAAAAATCAAAAATAAGAAATAGAGAAAACTTATTGATTAGTGTTAGCGTTTTGACTGAAGGACGATACTGAATCGCTGTCCTTAAGACCGATCTCGCCCCCCTTGTAGTATCTCATTTGATGCAAACGGGTTATGGCGGCCGATTTCCAGGATTCAATAGTCGTGGTCCAATAGTGTGCACTCGCAAATTAGACTCACTAATGAACTTCTAATATGACTCTCAACTCAATAAAGCTCAACTCAAAATATATGAGATAAAAGATGAAAAGACTCAACTCTTTTTCTACAAAAAAAATCTTAGAGATGAAACCTTCTCTACAAGAAACCTTAGAGGTGAAACCCCTTTTATAATTGAGATTTCTCCTTATGATGATAATGAGTATTGATAACCCATATCACAACCCACTAATGAAATGGGTTACACAAAATTAAAAACCCTTCAAAATAGAAAATCAGTTACAAAATTAAAGTTTTAAAAGACATTAAAATTTTTATCATAAATTTAAAATAAATACAACAATCCCCCACATGATATACAAATTTTAAAAACGAGTTGGGTAGTTGTGAAAATGAAGTGCATTGGTATTGATGTCTTTTGGATTTTGAATCAATACTTAATGCAAACAAGATAGGATTTACAGGAATTTGGTAAAATAAAATTCTTGAACCAAACGCCTTTATTGGAAATCGGCTGCGCATGCCACACACACAACATTTTCGATATCAGATAACTTCTAATGGTTTGGTACATTTCGGCCTTGTACCTTACCTAAATTTTCATGAGTGCTCTAGAGAACTTGCCTAAATTCTTATAAGAAGTGACCCCACTTATATACTCACATAGGTGAATCTATCAAGTGTGTACTGTAACTAAATACACCACCAATAAAAGGATATGAATACATTAAGAGTTTAACTTAACCTCACACTTTTACAGTTAGCGCTATCTACACTATAGGGAAGGACTATCAAATATGATAGTGCTCTTATCGAATGATCAAGTGACTTGTTTTTACCCATTGAACCTATTTTCTAGGATCTCCATTCACATAGGTTGAGTTATCATCACTTCCATTCATGTAATAGGCTTAAGACCCATCCCCCTCGATGTTTATTTACTAGCTAGTCCACTTAATTAACGGATCCACACTGTAATTACTCTCTCTTAGAGTGATTAACTAACCATTTGTATGATAAACATTTACAGGATAATCACCTACAAGATAATCATATACAGTACAACCATGTACTTGATATTCATCTATAAAATGACTAGCATAATAGTTCGTCTGACGTATATGTTAAGACTCTCATTATAGATATAATTCATTGCCAAGGTGGATCTTATTCTTATTTTTGCGTCATTCAACAAATAAGATTCTAAGCCATTTACATTCTTTACATCTCTACTCTACAGGTGTAGAGACCCGAATCTTTTTCATGTTTTTAGTGCATTGCATTAAGGGTATTTTAGTCTTTATAAGGTGTTAAAGTGTGTGTATTTATATCTAATTATGGTGATGTAAACTAGGCTTAATCAACTTGTAACGGATGGATGTCATAGCACATCCTAAACTTTAGGAAGCTCTAGTTTTTGCACCGTTCACGGGTATTGAGTGATTCTTGAACCATTAGAAAGGTGTTGGAACCCTCTTCGAGGTTCATGTTTAGTGTTTTTCCTCATTTTGAGTTTAAGTCAAGTCAATAGTGAGTTTTGTCTAATGGAATTACAGATCAGTCAACTTTGGGAATATTTTAGTCTATAAATTAAGTGGAAATTGGAAATTCTAAACTACCAGAAATGTTCATTTTTGAGAGGCGAATCCAACGCAAGTTGAATCGTCAAAATCCGATGAACGAGTAAAAAGTTATGGCCAAAACAGTAAAGGGAGTCAAAACCTGCAGCAACCGATTGATCGGTCCAAAACCGATCGATCGGTATCTATCGATTGGTCCAAGATTTTGTATGGGAAAATTTTTCAGAGAATGTGTTTTTGACCGATCGATCGGTAGGAAACCGATCGCTCGGTCATAACCACCGATCGCTCGGTCCTTCAAGCATTTTTGCTGATTTTTAGTAAGGGCTTTTTGGTCTTTTTGTTCTCAGACCTTGAGGCTATAAATAAGGGGTCCTACTCGAAATATTAAAATACTCTACCTAGTTCTAACCTAATTTGGCAAAAAGGGGGAGAAACCCTAGGGTTTTGAGAGAGGGTTTTCTTGGAGAAGGAGGAAATTGATAGGAGATTGCAAGAAAAGTTTGGGAAGCTTCTCCAAATCGTCTCAGGAGCGTTTTGAATCCAAGGGAAGGATTCCTAAGGTCGATATACTATCCTAATCAACTTTATTTTAAGGTTTTGTGAATGTTAAGATGCTAGGAATGGTAGAAATAGATGTTTGATGCATTTTCCCTAATATTCTAAGAAGCAAGCTAATTATGGATGGATATGTGGATTGGAAATGTGGATTAAATGTGGATAGAATGTATGGAGGATGGGATTATCATGTGGATGTAAATGGTGAATGAATTGTATGGATGGATTGTGGTTAGATGAATGCTTGAAAATGTAGAAGGATAGTGGATTTATATTATGTGTACTCGAGGTGTTTGTGAAAATGCTTGAAAGGATAAATGCTATTATATTCGTATGGAATGATGGTAAATTGATTATGAATTATGTTAAGGATTATGATAAGATATATATATGTGATTGTTTGGTAAGTATATCTAACTATTTGCATGGAAATTGGTAGTCGGGAAAGTAAGAACTTAGAGGAAAATCTCTCAGACCGAGAATTCTTTAACTATTTGGTATGAGACATATAGTAGAGTTTCCATGGTGGGAGATCGGAACCTAAGCAATTACCAACTCGAATATTAATTTCGACACTTAAGCACACAAGCACGTGTATGCAAAGATAAGAGTCTCACAAGTCACACATGTGGACCACAAGCATGAACATGGCATATGTATGGCATTCTGAATAAGAATAAGCATGACATGGTCCGTATCCGCCAAGAACGGCATGTCAACTATATGATTTCTAAGGCATGGTCCGTATCCGCCAAGAATGGCATGTCTCATTACTGTGTGATCTGAATAAGTGCATAAGGCATGGTCCGTATCCGCCAAGAACGGCATGTCTCACCCTTGTATGATCTGAATAAGTGCATAAGCATAAGCATAAGCATCTCACAAGCTCGTGGTCTCGTAAGCATAAGTACCTCATAAGTGTATGGTTTTCTAAGTCTAAGATTCTCACAAGTACACGAGTCAAGGTGATGACATGATGTATATGCGCACACGTTCTTCTGCACTCTGATTATGTTATTATGCTATTGGATATGTTTCTGACTAAGTGCAGGTATGTTATTATTGTTGGTTGGATTTTATATACACTGAGTACCTTTATACTCAGCCGGACTTTGTCTTGGCAGGTTTAGAGCAGGTGTACACGGTGGAGCCGTGGGTTGAGGAAACATACATTGAGGAAGGAGGTGAAGGTGAGCCTTCCGAGGAGGGAGCCGGAGACTTGGGCGGCTATACCTCTTAGTTTACATTTCTTTTCATTGAGAGAGTTTTGTATTTGACTTTTAGAGGATATTGCTCAGTAGACTTTTATGGTTGTGTATCAGACTCTTTGGTTTTAGAGTGAGTTGTATTTGTTGACTATAGACTCGTGTTATTTAGTGGGTTCGGGTTATATATATCGGAATTTTATTACTTTCATTTTTGGAGACTCGTGTAATATGCCTTGCATGTCATGGATTTTAAGCAGGTTAAGTGAATGTGACGATTCCAAAGTCCTATTTTAGCCTTAGTAGGATTTTGGGGTCGTTACAACAGGCATGTAAATTCAATCTTTATAGTGGAATGAGTTTTGTCTGCTTGGATGATTTCCAAGAGATAGCACCACCAATCTAGGATGATTAAACTCACTTGAAATTTTGATCTCATAGAGATAATAATATATCCTCAGATATATAAATTCATGTTATTTCAACCAAATTTACATTTGCTTCTACCATGTCAAATTTATATGACTAAATCATTGACATATAATTCTCATAACTATGGTTGCAAATAAACTCTAGGTTTATTCTCATAACATATCATTGACATATAAACAAATGTTTTACTAAGCTTCTTGAAAACCCATTATATACACATATAGACACTTATCAAATTTGTTGGTTATGGAACTATATACAATAGATAGTCACACTGCTTTAGATATTTACCCAAGTTTGAGATTCTCATATTCCTCACTTGAGTCATGTTATATGTTTTAACATGACTACAGAAAGCAATCAAATTGTAACACTTAATTAGCAAGATACCTCCACACTTCTAGATATGCAAAATTTTTTTTTAATACCTCATACGGAGTCTTGCTTAAGCTATTTTAATCATACAACATGTAGAAATGATAGCTTTTCCCACAAAACATTTATGGTACTTCACACTTTCTAGTGTTGAAATCATGTATCTACTATGATTTCTAGTAATGAACTAGGAACTATATTTCTTATGATTTTCACATTCATCAAAAGGATAAATCATGCATAATCATAATTTCATGAGTTTGTTCCACTAACAAGAGTGAATTAAAATTCTTCATTTGCAAATCTCATCCTCTCTGAAAATGAGGTCTAACCATTATTTTACATCATTATAGTATAATGGTAAAGTCTAGACCAAGATATTAAGAGCCTCTAACTCTAGTTATCCAATCCACTAGCATAGGTCAAGCGGATATCTGTATATACACAATGTCTTGTAGAAAATAGTTTAATTAGAACATCATACTCGCTATTATTCTTGAGCACTATATACACATCTACACAATTAATATTCTCATGCTCCCATTTTTGCAAATTGCCCCCAAAATCTTAAATATTATATAATACACCCAAAGATCAAAAATGGGTTTCTCTAGGAGAGCATTTTAAAAAAAATTATTTCATTCTCCACATGGGTCAACTAAGCCACATAATCCAAATGATATATATGAAGAGGATTCAAATGATATGAAGAGTCAACATGTGAGTCAGATCACATAGGTTTCATAAGAAAATCTAAGCAACTTCTTTCATTTATAGTGTAGCATACACAACAATAAAATGAAAGATCATATGATCCAAAGCAACATTTAAATTAATGATCCTCTATCAATAGCACAATGCAAAATAAACAATATTTTATGGAGGATGATGGTGTACTTATCCTTGCAACCACCATTACTTAGAAATATGGTGCACAAGCAAAAAGATTAGTAGTGGAACCAACTAAATTCCAAAATAGATATATAGGTAGCAAACTTTGTTACCATACGGACCAACCACACTCCATCAGGATGTCCTCAATATATATATATATATATATATATATAGCTCAATCTACTCGATTTTGAATGAGGCAATATTATTTTCAAGCCATTCCATGAATTAAAGTACTATATGTGAACTCATTAGGTTATAATACTTTTTAGACCATCACAATGAAGAGCCTCAATGTGTCCCACAAATGCCCCTCTTTATATCGTATGCAAATAATTACTATGCACAAAACCACATTCGGACTAATACCCCGGTTTAGCACTTTATGAAGCATCTCTATAGCTTCTTCTCCCTTCAGTACAATTCCATGAATCAATATTACATTAGTTATTGAGAAGATTATTTATTTATTATTATACACGCCACAGTAGGATGAGTAGGTTACAGATTGGCAAACATACAAATGCATACCTAATTCCCTCACACCAAAACATAAGATTCCATAAGTGAATATGACATGGCTAAAAAAACATGGCAGCCATGTATTGATTGAGGTGTAATGGAGTTATTTGAAATAATTTTCTGCAGTTGAACGATTGCAGCATAACCTGCCTTTGTTCCCATTAATTTACAGTTAGAGCCTTGTCCATCGAGCAACTCAAGTTAAGAACTTCCAAAAACAGTCAATAGCATTACAGCCATTGATTGCTACGTTGATAACCGACCGGCACTGCTCTAACGCTCAACTTAGCAAGGCGGGTTCATAGAATCTTGGGTGACCAATCCTACTTGGTTTTTATTTCGTTTCAACTTTTATTTTTTTCATTTTTGTTAATGATGTATGGGGGGAGAGCAAACAGAGAGGACTTAAAGAAAGAATTGACATCCCAAAAAGAAGAGGTAAATCGTCTATAAATTTGAGGATCAAGTGGTTGAAGGTGAGTGGCAAGAATTTTAGTTCTTTCTTGCATACTCCAATATAAGAATGAACTCAATCACATTAGAAGGATAAATGTTAATATACAGATGGTGAAGGATTGAAGTTGAGATTAGAAGGAAATTTCTTGCTTCTTTGTGTATTTATACACTTTAGAAGGTTGCTCTAGGCTGAGTCTTGACTAGATATCATTTTGACATTCTAGAGCTTGCATGTGCTAGTTGGCTTGAAAGAAATTTTGAAGAGAAAATTCGGAGATGGGGACAACACATTAGGTCCTGAGGAGTTTCATCCTGAGGAAAAGGGGATAAAACCTTAAACCTATCCTTCATTACATTCATTCCGAAGAAAAGAGGTGGAGTAAATTAGCAACTAGACCAATAAGCCTTGTGAGTAATGTTTACAAAATAGTGGCCAAAATACTTTCTTCTCGCTCTGAGCTAGGAATTTGACTTTCATTTAAATTAGCGACAAGGATATCCCGAACCCGAATAAGAAAAAATACATATGCGCCATCTATCCCAATTTTGAGGTTGGATAAGAAACCCCTATTGTTAACGTCTAGAAATTATGGGTAAGGGGATTTTATTGTGCACTAGGAAAAATACTTAATTGCGGCCGGTCATTGGGGAGGTATAAACTATGGTTATCTTGTGCTCATGATTGTCAACATCTTTGTCTTTGTACCTTACTCTATTTGATGCCGTCTGGGTTTGTGACAGCTGTTGAGGAAGAGGAAGGATTGGATAAAGAAGTGTAGAGGATGACTCAAGAAATTGTTGCTGTAGTCTTTTCTTTTCTTGAATGTATGGTGCTACAAGGTACACTACACTTTGGACTTGACTTGAACTTGGCTTTGTGAGATGCTCCACTCAAAATGGAGACTCTCACCATTTATAGGTACAAGAAGATCTTCTACATACATTAGACTCTTACCTCATTTCATGACAAGCTCTTAGGATTTTGACTTAATTGCATCATGCTTTGAGATGTGATAGTCAATGTCGTGATTGTATCTGTCTAGTGGATGCTTACATCTGTTTCATCATGTGATACTCGCAATCTAGGCCGTGGTTGTAGCTGTTATGTGGTAGCCGATTTCCACATATTGCAGCCTTTGCAGTCCTTCCCAGTTGCTGACGTAGGGCTGCGTTTGATGCTCTACTGATTTTGATCCTGATAACTACTGATGCTCAGTTGGCTCCATTAAACCTCATTTAGTTTGTACCCTGCCATTTGTTTCAGAGATCAGCTTGAACTAATAATATTCTTCCAGTCTTAAGGTTATGTCATCATTAACCCTTTTACACTCCAACTATGTTTTTATATGAATGTATTCATGCCTTCAATTATGTTAATTATTATGCCATTGACCCAATTAAGAGGCTAAATTTCTTATGATCAATGATATGTGGTTAGTTTAGGTTTACTTCTGTGAAGTTCTTCCACACTGGTAATGGTAGTTGTGCTTAAACTTTCTTTAATGTGCTAGCTGCTTATGTATGCTCCGAAATATTCTTGTTCCTTTTTGTTTGAGCGAGGATTCTTTTGTTTCCTTTTTGATGTCTTTACTTTCCTAGATCTATCTCTTTTTTCTCTATGGAGACATCCGATTAAAGTTAGAATGATATAGGAATGACTAGCATGGCATGTACAGATTGAGAAATTGTTTAGTCCTTCCATCCCAAGTCTTGTTGGGTTGGGGCAATGTGAAAGTAGAAGTTATTAGGGAAATATCATGTGAATCAGATTATGGTTATATAAATTCAAAGTGTCAAGATCCCGCTGTTATTTGTTTGTTTGGTCATCAGGACTTCTGAGATCTTTTTGGTACTGGTAGAAAGTGATTAGCTTAATGAGTTCATTGTTGTATCTAATTTTAATTGTCGATGGCCTACTTGATTTCTTTGGTAGAAAAGAACTTGAAATTTTGTCGGATGAGCATAGAGAGACTAGTTCCAATTTCACTGCAGATTGGATCATCTTTTGGTGAAACAACATTACCTTTATCATTGCATTCTCGTAATGCTACTTCAATCATTATCTCAATGGCTTACCAGGAATTTGTTAATCATTTCTGTGCCTCCATCCTTGAGTTTATATTGCTGTTGCTCTTCATTCATTGATAAAATAGTACAATAATAAAAGGGAAATGCTATTGAGACCACAAAAGGGCCGAGACCTCTAAGACCGTGCATGGATGCACGGGATTGCAGGTGGGGCCTACCATGTGAATGTGGGCCCACCTGAAATCCCGTGCATACATGCACGGTCTCGGTGGTCTCGGCCCTTCTGCGATCTTAGTAGCAAAGTCCATAATAAAATGGCATTGGAGTGATGATAATGACGCATAGGTGAAAGGATAAAGCGTTTGAGACCCCCTTAGGGCCGAGACCATGCTCTAAGAGCATGGGATTTCAAGTGGGGCCTACCACGTGAAATGGGCCCCACCTGAAATCCAATGCTCTAAGAGCATGGTCTTGGTGGTCTCGGCCCTAATGGGGCTATGCCTTGCTTTGAATTCACCCTTTTGGAGTGGCTAGGGGTGGTTATTGAACAAAATGTTCGTGAACTATTCGGGCTCGGCTCGTTAAAAGCTCGAGTAATGTTCGTTTATTTAGTAAATGAGCCGAGCTTGATCACCATTTTCGAGCTCGTTTAGTAAACGAGCCGAGCTTGAACACATCCTTACTCGGCTCGATAAAAGCTCGGTTCGATTACAATATATCTAATTTATTTAAATACTAAAGATAAATATATTGATTTTATTAGTTAAACATATAGAAATAACGTAGGGGTGTGGTTGTGTGAGTGTAAAAAGGGAGCCCCGCATGATGCAGAGCTCCGCTTGATATTTAAACTGTATAAAGTATTGGTTGAGAACTAGAGAAACACCAAACGTGCTGGGCCTGCTGGCCACTCAGCCCACTCCACTTCTTGGCTCGGTTTGGCTTGATGAGAAGGCAAACGATTTGGCCACGGCTTGGCTTGGCTTGATAGCACTTTAAAAATGATTTTTTTTTTTAAATCTAAGTTTCGGTAAAAGCTGCTTCAAAGGCATTGTATTCCGAACAGAGATAAGTTCGAACTCGGCTCGTTTCACGAGCCGAGTTCGAACAATAGTTTTAATGTTTGAACCGAGCTCGAGCCGAGCTTGAACACTAGCAAAATTTAACAAGCCGAGCTCGAACACCCCACTACTCGGCTCATTTGGCTCGATTATTACCCCTAGGAGTGGCACCTTAGGGACATACAGTGGGAATTACCAAATGAACCCTCTTCTACCACCTAACGACGAGAATGTTCACGATCATCAAGTCTTACAAAAAGATCTAGAACCAGTGAGAGCTTAATTTTTTAATCCAGTTTTATATACGTGGAGGGCTAGTTAATCTCCATCACTCCTGAATCTGGAAAAAAGCCTCACACTTATGCTATGTTTGGTTGTTGAGAAAATAGGTGAAAACATGGAAAAGAAAAAAAAAATTGGATTTCTAGTACAATGTTTTGTTGTGTTTTTTCTTTTCCATGTTTTCACTTATTTTCTCGGATCCAAACATAGGGTTAAGGTGGGCGCATTTAAAAGCAACCGGTTGTAGATGTAATTTTATAGGAAAATAATTGCCTCGCGAAGGAAGGTGTCTTGTCCCCCGCTTTTTGCATTACGTGTCCTTCTAATTCTTTTAACCATTGTAAAGATTCACTCCCTTAGGGTTAAAGCATCTAACCTTGTTATTTCTTTTGCCATAGGAGTTAAAATATGTTAACTATAGCTCAAGGGCAGTTAAAGGGGCTTTGTGAGGGGGAGGAGCAATAGTTGGCTCCTTGTCCGCGGAGAGGATTATTGCTCAATCGGATAATACCACTCGCTCTTCTCATTTTAATTTTCCTTCAAATTGGTGTTATGCATTTAATTTTAAATTAACTTGAGATGCCTGAAATGGAATCAAATTAGATTCAAGGGACAGTGAAGTGAAAAGGATTGGCTAGTAACCTAAATAGAAAGCTCATGAACCCATATAGCATGGAGTGTGATGTTTCATTTCCCTAAGCCTTCAGAATGTACAATGGAGGACATTTAATACTTGATAGATATATATCTAGACTCGCCAATGACATTCTTTCAAGGCCTAATCAGTAGCATTGTCCCAACTTGAACCGTGGTCATGATATTTATACTCAAAAGCATTTTATTTAGAGTGACCAAAGACATCGTTAACATGCTTTTAACTAATCAGAGAAAGGATAGAAGGCCATCATTGACCAACATTTTGATACATATCACACAAAATTGAATCACTAATTAGACCCTTGAACCCAATAACTTTCCTTTCGCAAACCCTGCTAATTTGGACACTCCACGTATAACATACATAAATGTGGAATTCGGAACCTAATGGAGGAACCAACAAGCTAAAACTAATGAATGAAGACAAAGTAAGTCTAAACTATGTCATGATGTGTTTCCAAATGTACATTGATACGTAGACAACTTAATAATATTTTCGGTCATATCATGTGTTACGTACTCCCATAAAAGCAAGGGGGCCATCTATAAAAGGGTAAAAATTATGATGATTTTTCTTTGGGATTGATCTCAACCCTATCAATTTTGGTTTCAATTAGGTTTTCCACCTATACTTCTATTTTAGTCTTCTTTTAAGAGTTGAAAAAAATTGTCAATATTTTTCTCTTAGATTTAGAGATTTATATTTTCAAACATTTTGCCTCTAGAAGTTCTAAGCTACTTAAATTTTTTATAAAACGAGTATGGATTAATATTTAAATTTTTTTTATTGTTAATGAGACTCATTATAAAGATTAAGAAAGATTTATTATTAGTGGAACTCACTATTCCAAATTTTATTAAAAATAATATAAATACAAGAAAATATGATTTTGTTTGCATTTTTATTTTTATTTATATATTTAGACAATTTCTATTCCGATGTTCTATTACCGATAAACTACTTTAATAAATTTAGAGATTCCAAGCGTAAACTTAAGTTGTTGATCAATATGAGTGTAAGTAGGTTTTATCATCAATATGAGTGTAAGAGAGATTAAATGTCCTTATACAACATGCACACAGCCACGACACAAGCGAATGCACCCACACAACCCTCTCAACTAGAGAGGTGGAGTTGTATGGGTATACCATCACGAGCCCACTGAAATGTAATTGCTGGGGCTAGCATTTCTCTAGCCTGAATAGTAAATTTGTTGGATTTGGGCTGGATATGCTTAGTGGGGTTGAGTCCTCGACTCAAGTCGAACCCGACATGTTGCCATGCGGCTAACACCAAGTCGCCAATGATTAACTGATAAATTTTTGATGCCCCAAACCCGTGCCTTAGGTAAACATGTTCCAAGATGAGCGCCCAGTCATCATTACCACGCAATGGAAGACTTTGTGTGTGAAATTGTAAGAATTTTTACCTTTACTTGATACGGCGGTCCTTACAAATCTCCCATGTCTTGTCAAGACACTCTATTATCTGGATAGCAGCATCATGATCTGCTAACATGAAACGTTAGTAAACTTTTAAGTCCAATAAAATCCACGGTCCATCTATACTATTTTTCACATAATAACATCCATCAATAACGATATAGTATTACAATTCAATTCTCATACCCTAATAATATGCAGAACAATAATATTATAATTCATGACCTTAGGTCACTCAGGGCTATTTCACCATATGTCGAGGTTCCCGACCTCCAATTGTCAAGTTTATCCAATTATCGTCCATGACACCATGTTACTATTCCAGATAACCGCTCACGCTTTATCATTGAGTCCGTAGACTCAATCGACTGGGCCTTTGCCAGTGCACAACCTTTACCCTTGAGTCTGTAAACTCAATTATTAATCAACCGGGCTTACGCCCATTCAAACCATTCCTTGAGTCCTTAGACTCAATGCATAATCCAAGCCTTCACCCGTTAGAATCAACACAATTCATCTGATCTTGGCCAATGCAAGAAATTTGTCCTCACGGCCTCTCTAACAATCAGGGAGCAATACACACTCACCTGATCTCAATCACTGTGTCAGGACATATCTATCAGGAATACCTAATCTCAGTCACTGTGGCATGACATATCTATCAGGGAACAATACAAATCCTCCTGATCTCAGTCACTGTGTCACGACATATTTATCAGGAATACCTGATCTCAGTCACTGCGGCACGACATATCTATCAGGGACCAATCCACACCCACCTGATCTCAGTCACTGCGGCACGACATATCTAGTATTCTTCCAGTCTTAGGCTTATATCATCCATAACCCTTTTATGCTCCTACTATGTTTTTATATGAATTTGTCTTCGCTATGTTTTCCTGTTCATGACTTCCTGTCTACGTAATTGTCACTCACCCTATTACGATGCTAAATTGCTTATGTATCAATGTAATGTGGTTAGTGCTTTTACGTTTACTTCTGTGAAGTTCTTCCACATTGGTAATAGTAGTTGTACTTGAACTTTATTTAACATGCTAGCTGCTTAAGCGTGCTTCAAAATATTCTTGTTCCTTTTTGTTTGATTGACTGTCTAGTTTTGCCTCGCTTGCGTGTGAGTGTTCTCACCTTTTTGCTGGGGTTCTTTTGTTTCCTCTTTTGATGTCTTTTCTTTCTTAGATCTATCTCTTGACTCTTTGGAGACATTTGCTAAAGTTAGAATGAGATAGGAAAGACTAGGCTGACATGCACAGGTAGGGTAGTGTGAAAATAGAAGTGAACCCTATTGAGGCACAAAATGAAAGTTTGTGAATCAGATTATAATTATATGAATTCAGTGGGCTGTTATTGGTTTGTTTGGTCATCAGGACTTCTGGGATCTTTTAGCTCCTGGTAGGCAGTGATTTTCCTGGTGGAGAAATGCGATTAGCATTAGAAGGCACTAACGAGGCCCCAATATGATTCTTTCACAACTGATCAAGACAATGTATTCATAATGCCAACGATTTTGATGCCAACATTTTGTCAATGTAACTTTTGTTTATTGATCCTTATTGGAGTTCGTGCATTAAAAATTAGAACTGGTATGCATTAACCTTGCACTTTAATGGTTTCTTTGTTTTATCTATTTTTAATTGTGAATGGCCTACTTGATTTCTTTACTCTTTAGGTTGATGTAATTAGGATGGAGGTAAGTGCAACTCCATTCTTGAATGAAGAATCTTTTGGTGAAACAACTATATTTTGCGAGTTGAGTTTAGGGTGACTAGTTCCAGTTGCATTACAGAATGAAGAATCTTTTGGTGAAACAACTTATATTTTGTGTTGTATTCTTGTAATGTTACTTCAAGCATTATCTGGAGGGCTTACCGCTTTCCGGGAATTTATTATATGTTTCTGTCCCTCTATCCTTGAGTTTGATGGTGCTGTGGCCCTTCTTTCATTAGGGAATGGTGTTTGCCAAGTTCTCATTTTAGTTTTTCATTCCAAATTTGTGTTTTTTATTCGAATTTTGCGCGCCGTATAGCATACTGTTGTGCTTGAGACTAGGCTGTATAAAAAATACTACAATGGTCCGTTCTTTTGTTGAGACTTGTAAAGCTCACACTTCACAAGTTTGGAGACTATAAGTCTGGTTTTGCAAGTTTCCGGAGTAATTCTCGTGTGACCAAATCTTGCAAAATGAGTGGTAACTCCAAAATGAGAGATTTCAAGTCAACAAAAAAAAGGTGGGACTTGAAGTCCCATGAATAACAAATCATGAATGCATATCAAATCATGAATCCCAAAGCTGAAACTTAAAGAAGGGACCAACAAGCTAAAGCAGACGGATAAAGACAAATTAATTATGTTATGACCTGATGCTGAAATGGGATGGAGATAAATTAAGTTTGAATTATGTTATGAAATGATCCTAAATTGGGTACGTAGATAGCTTAATAATGTTTTCAGTTATATCATGTAGTTCTCCAATGCAATCATCGTGATCATCTCTAAAAGGGTAAAAATTATGATCTTTTTACTAGGGATTGATCTCAAACCCATCAATTTGGGTTTTATTTATAGTTTTTCTTCCTTATTTTTCGGTTTAGGTCTTCTATTGAGAGTTGAAAAAATTTATTATTATTGTATTTTAGATTTAGATTAGAGATTTATATTTTCATATCTTAAAAGTTTTAAGCTACTTAATTTTTTTATTAAATGAGTTGATTATAAAATCATCTTGAGTGGATCGTAAATAAAAATAAAAGGGATATTTAAAGTTATTTAGTGTAAATAGGACTCACTATAAAGATTAAGAAAGATTTAGTATTAGTGGTACCCCTATTACTATTTCTAAATGTTCTAAATTTTATTAAAAACAATATAAATACTTGGAAATTCCAAATAAGGAAATAGTTTGGACAACATGGGACTGCAAAATGATCTTTGCAGATTATTGATATAACATGTGAATTTCGTCCTACGACAGGATGTTATTGAGGATCACATTACTTGATGGAATTTGACACCGTTAAAGGAGGATACCCTTTTACAATTTTACTCCCATTAATTGAGGAAGCACTTTACCAAGCCGCTACGTATCCCTTTAAGACCAGCCAACTGTGGTTAAGATTCACCCACCCCTAGGGTTTACCCACCAATATTTGGTTTGAATTAATCTAGGGATACTCCCAAAGTGTACTCCCAAATATACTCCCAAATCTTATCCGTCTATCTCAATTATAAACGGTTAGGATTAGAGCTGATGTGGCATTAGAAAAGATAAAATAAATCAACTCAAATGCCCTTAATGGTTGGTTATAAACGGTTAGGATTAGAGAGTATATTCGGGAGTATATTTGGGAGTATCTATAGACTGGCTCATTTGGTTTTTAGAAAAAAATAGTAATTCTTTAAAAAAAAAATTAAATTTTTTTTTTTAATATTAAAATATTTTAAAAAAGAATTAATATTTTTTCTAAAAATCAAGGATGGGTGGGTGAATCTTAACGAAAGTTAAAAGGGTGTCAAGAGGGACACCTGGCAGCCTCCGGGGTGATAACTGGATTTGCACCGTAGATGATTTGATTTCTTCGTCTAATTCCCTTTCCAATGAACAAGGCACCGTAGGTTGTATGCCACACATCGAGTTCCTTGGAATGAGTATGAAGATTGCCTTGGAGGCTCGGACAGGACAAGTGGAAGAATGAGTGTTATGCCTACTTGCAAAGTGGAATAGGTCACATGACAATTGATATTAGTAAGAAAATTTTGGACCAGTTTTATCTTTCCTCAAATCAGTTTCATTGAAATGATCAAACATACCTCTCTTTGACATAATGAGATTGCGTGCACGATGGGTTTGCATGTGTGGCTAATAACTTCGGGAAATAGTTAACGTACCTGGAAAATGGATTTTAAAATCCAAGGCTGGACCTCATTGATGCATGCATTAAAGTTGTCGATTACAATGAGCGTAAGTAGATCAAATGTTCGTATCATTAACGGGACCACTATTAATTAGAAGCAGATTTTAGTTGAAATGAGATACGTTTAGATTAGAGATGCTAAATAAATCTTAAATTTTATCATATCCATCAATTTGACCTAACCAGCTTGCCGTGTAGGATGTATTTGCACCCTAAGGATTAAAAGTTCTTAACCAGAGTTAAATAATTTGTTTTTTTTCCTAAAAACCAAGTTTAAATTATTTAACCAGAGTTAAATATTTTTCCAAGAATTAGTGAATCTTAACCACAATTAATAGAGACACGTGTTGACTGCGATTGAACTCTCCCCAAGTTCAATCGTGGTTGGCTGTGATACAATGTCTGACCCATTTGTATTCTCAAACATAGGGCTGCACTCAAGCCGAGCTGACGAACTTGACTTAGCTCATTCAAGCTAAGAATTTAGGTTTGATCAAGCAGAGCTTAAGCCAAACCATGTTTGATTTGTCTTGGCTCAAAGCTCAGTTTGTTAAGGCTTGATTCGGCTTGAGTCAAGTCATATATTATATTATATATATATATATATATATATATATATATGAGACTTACTACAGTTCACGCAATGCGTGAACTATTTATCATTCACGGCTTTGAAAATCTGATGGCAATTTTGTAATTCTAATAATGATCAATGACATTTTTGTAAATATAATAATAAAACTGTTTTTTAAAACTTTTCTTAATTCTCTTTATAATTACCGAATTTACATCATTTATATTGGGGTCAACAATTCATTGGTTTTTAAAACTATCCTTAGTCCTCTCTATAATTACTAAATTATCATCATTGTTTGCCTACGTGAAAGATACAGAATTCACGCACTGCATGAGTTTTAGCTTTTCCCTATATATATATATTGGCATGTATTTTGGGACCCAACCATTAGATTCAAGAGGTGTCTCATGGGAGACTTGTAGCAAAACAATCAAGCTGCTCGAACAAATCAGTAGACTTTAGTTTGTTAGCATTAACTGCCTAAAGTTCACTAGAGCATAACTAGGCTATAGAAATCCTGATTTTCTTATCTTCAATAAGATGATTTCGAAATGTTCGACCAACCTAATTTTTTGGCATATGTCATTTTTCTTGGGGCCACTCACTATAAGTTCTATTGGGCATCATAGTGTACGATGCCCACTAGAACATCAACATATATGGGAAATGTTATTGTTCACCAAAACTTGTAAACTTGGTAATGTTCGCTAAGTATTTTTTACCCTCATAAGTGAAAATTTCTGTTAGTTAGCAAATGAACACTGCCTGGCTGGTGAGTGTGGGCCGGGATTGATATGCCCACTTGCTAACCAAGGGAACTGGGATATCAGATGTCAATTGATAGCAGTAGACAAATTTTAGGCCAATTGGGGACAATTTTATAGGGGTATATATGGTCCCAAACACCGAATAAACCCATAGCAACTCTTGTCTCTCTCCGGGGGTCCTGAGTTCGATTCCCTGCTCTCGTTGGCCACCCTCCGGATTTATCCTGACTTTCCTGGTGCGTGTGGAGTGAGGGCTCTGCACGTGCCCGGGGAACTAGTCGGGTGCTCTAAGAGGTCCGGATACCCTCGTCACCCAAAAAAAAAAAAACTCTTGTCTCTCTCTTAAGCAAAGGACAGATTGACTTTGACTGTCCCCTAGCAATAATCAAGTCTTTTTACAATGACATCAAAAGCAACTAGAACCACTGAGAGCTCATCCCAACAAATTTATAAGTCTATATATATATATATGCTTAAGCCCTTCATTCATCCCATCATCCTCATAATACAAAGCAACTAGAACCAGAGAAGCCATGGCATCCAATTCCCCCTTGTCTGTCTTGTTATTCTTCCTCTTAGTTTCTTCTTCCTATGCGGCTATTCCTTCAGCATCTTCTATTAATGTAGAAGCGGTGGCTCTTCTAAAATGGAAATCCAGCCACCCAAACCAAACCCATTCTCTCCTCCCTTCATGGACACTTGTTCCTAATAATGCCGCAAATTCTTCTTCTCACATCAAAAGAAGAGGACCTCCGTGCAATTGGGTTGGAGAAATAAACCTAACAAGCCGCGGTTTGAGAGGTACATTCCATTACTTCAACTTCTCTTCTTTTCCCAGCCTCATTAGTCTTAATCTTAGCTACAACTCATTCTCTGGATCTATTCCAAACCACATCGGTAATCTTTCCAAACTTGTCTACCTCGATTTATCCTTCAATCAATTCTCTAGAAAAATTCCATCCAATATTGGCCTACTAACAAGACTTTGCATCCTAAACTTGTATCTAAATCACATTGACGGCTCAATGCGTCAAGAAATAGGAAAGCTTAGGTCTCTCAATGAGCTAATTTTGTCTAATAACAATCTCACCGGTTTGATTCCAACTTCTTTAGGTAACTTGAGCAACCTTACCATCCTATATCTCTACCATAACCAACTTTCTGGTTTCATTCCTAAAGAAATAGGAAACTTGACCAAGCTCACCTACTTATCTCTGTTTGAAAATCAATTATCTGGCTCCATCCCTGCAGAGGTAGGAAAGCTAAATTCTCTTACTGAATTATACTTGTATACAAACAATTTCACCGGTTCAATCCCTACTTCTTTAGGTAATTTGAGCAACCTTACCATCCTATATCTCTACGATAACCAACTTTCTGGTTCCATTCCTGAAGAAATAGGAAATTTGATAAACCTCATTGAGATAGATATGCCTACCAACTATTTAACAGGTTCCATTCCTTCCACTATAGGAAACTTGACCAAGCTCACCTACTTGGGCCGGGTTTAAATGAAAATCAATTATCTGGCTCCATCCCTCCAGAGGTAGGAAAGCTAAAATCTCTACTGAATTATACTTGTATACAAACAATTTCACTGGTTCGATCCCTACTTCTTTAGGTAATTTGAGCAACCTTACCATCCTATATCTCTACGATAACCAAATTTCTGGCTCAATTCCTAAAGAAATAGGAAAGGTTAGGTCTCTCAATGAGCTATCTTTGTATGATAACAATCTCACCGGTTCAATTCCTGCTTCTTTAGGTAACTTGAGCAACCTAACCGTCCTATATCTCTCCAATAATCAACTTTCTGGTTCTATTCCTGTAGAAATAGGAAATATGAAAAACCTCATTATGATAGACATGTCTACCAACCAACTAACAGGTTCCATTCCTTCCCCTATAGGAAACTTGACCAAGCTAACCAACTTGAGTTTAAATGAAAATCAATTATCTGGCTCCATCCCTCCAGAGGTAGGAAAGCTAAATTCTCTTACTGTAATATACTTGTATATAAACAATCTCACTAGTTCGATTCCTGCTCCTTTAGGTAGTTTGATCAATCTAACCATTCTATCTCTCTTTGATAATAAACTTTCTGGTTCCATTCCTATTGAAATAGGAAACTTAACCAAGCTCACTACATTGGACTTAACTGGAAATCAATTATCTGGCAGTTTGCCGCAACCGATATGTCAAGGTGGGTCACTTGAAAAGTTGCTTGTAGCTAACAACCATTTTATTGGTCCAATACCGAAAAGCTTGAGAAATTTCACAAGCCTAATTAGAGTCCGACTTGATGGAAATCAACTCACTGGAAATATATCAAATTACTTCGGTAAGTATCCAAATTTGGTTTACATAGATCTGAGCTATAAAAGATTGTATGGTGAAATATCAAAGAATTGGGGAGCATGCCAATGTCTGACAAGCTTAAAGATTGCCGAAAATAAAATAACTGGAAGAATACCACCCGAGCTTGGGAATTGCAGTCAATTGCATTTGCTTAACCTTTCAACCAATCATATAACAGGAGAGATACCAAAAGAATTAGGGAGGTTAACTTTTTTGTTCAACTTGTATTTGAGCAATAGCAAACTCACTGGCAGTATTCCTCAAGAAATTGGATTATTGTACAATCTTGATCATCTAGATTTGTCAACAAACAATCTAAGTGGGCCAATCCCTGGACAACTAGGGAATTGCTCGAGACTTTTGCACTTGGATTTAAGCAAGAACAATTTTATTGAAAGCATTCCCTTCCAAATTGGTAATTTGGCCAATCTAAAAGGTCTACTAGATCTTAGTCAGAACTCACTTACAGGAGAGATACCATTGAAGCTCGGTGACTTGTGGTACTTAGAAAAGTTGAATATCTCTCACAATAAGCTCTCTGGTTCTATTCCATCCACCTTTGATAAAATGGTCAGCTTGACATCTATTGATATATCCTACAATGAGTTGGAGGGTCCTCTTCCCAACATCAAAGCATTTCAAGATGCTCCTGAAGAATCATTAAAAAACAACAAAGGTTTGTTTGCAAGTGTTAGAGGTTTGCAACCTTACAAGGCAAATACAAAAGGTCACAAATTCAAGATTTTGATTGTACTTCTACTTTTAGGAGCTCTATTTCTTCTATTGGGTTGCATTGGATTTTTCTATATTTTTTGCCCAATAGCAAGAAATGTAGAAACAGAGACAGATAAAACTAATAGTGAAAACTTTTTCTCAATATGGAGTCATGATGGAAGAATGGTGTACAAGGACATTATTGAAGTGACAGAGGACTTTAGCAATGAGTATTGCATTGGAGTGGGTGGATATGGAAGTGTTTATATAGCGAAGCTGTTAACAGGGCAGGTTGTTGCTGTAAAGAAACTTCATCCATCACAAAATGGAGAGATGGCCGATCTAAAAACTTTTAAAAGTGAGATTTGTGCATCAACAGAGATACGCCATCGAAACATCGTGAAATTATATGGTTTTTGTTCACATGTGCAACACGCATTTTTGGTGTACGAGTATTTGGAAAGGGGTAGTTTGGCTAAGATCTTAAGCAAGGTAGAAGAAGCGAAACAACTAGATTGGATGAAGAGGATAAACATTGTTAAAGGTGTGGCCTATGCTTTATCTTACATGCACCATGATTGCTCACCACCAATAGCTCATCGAGACATAACAAGTAACAATATTTTGTTGGACTCAGAATATCAAGCTCGTCTCTCTGACTTTGGCACTGCTAGACTTCTACGGTATGATTCATCCAATTGGACTTCACTTGCAGGAACATATGGATATGTTGCCCCAGGTGATGTAGCTCTCTCCCTCTCTCTCTCTCTAACCACATTTTATTTGAAATATTTTACATATAAAATTTCTAGTTTATCAAAATATTTTTAGATAAAATTAATTTTTAAAATTAGGATTATCGATTTCTATATATTCAATAGATTCTTTTAAAAATGTACCAATAATTTTTTTATCTTTTAATTTATTCCATTATACAAAATTGATTTTACTTGTCTTATTCTCTACAATGATATTCCAATATTCTTGGTGGGTTTACATACACAATGAGACATACAGGTTTGTTAGCATGGACCACCTATATATTAGGCAACCCCTTAATTAGGGCATAGCCTAAATGCCATATCCAATTGGCAATGCTGACTAATTTATCTATGGATATTTCTTTCTTTTCAGAACTTGCTTACACTATGAAGATTACTACGAAATGCGATGTATATAGCTTTGGGATTGTTGCTCTAGAAGTAATAATAGGAACACATCCGGGTGAACTCATCTCCTCTATATCTTCATCGTCATCATTGTTGTCATCGTTTGGTAAAAACATACTACTGAAGGATGTGTTGGACCAACGGATTTCACATCCCATAGTTCATGCTGCTCAAGAAGTGGTATCTATTGTGAAGTTGGCATCTGCATGCTTGCGTACTAGTCCACAATCTCGGCCGACCATGCAAGAAGTATCACAAAAGTTATCAACTCCAATGACACATTTCATGGATCCCTTTAACACAATCACATTGGGACATTTGTTGAATCTCAATATGTAATTGTGCTGGTTTAGTAATGTGTTGGCTAACACTATTTGGCTGTTCGTTGTACATTATTATTTTAAGTTTTTTTTTGCTAAGTCATATGTGGATATATCAGTCTCCTTTTTGAGGGTAACCGCTGTAGTTTGAAGGTATAGTTAGGGAACATTTACGTGTCTAGTTTAGTCCAATCTAATTTCATTTCAATGTTGGTAATCAATTTAATGTCTTTAATGACATTTGTCGATTTATCAGTCTAGCCTCTCAGTCGTTCATGTGCTAAGCATATTAATAAAGTGATTTAATTTCCTAGAACAATCTTGTGTGAATTGTATTACTTTACTTATGTTTTTATAAATAATTTTGAATATTATTTTTGGGTCATTGATTACATGAGCTAGAACTACTATGAAGGACTAGTGATTTGAGGGTCACTAAATACGAAATCTATTTTATGGTTGACACCTGAGTTGGATGCCAAGCTAGATTTGAGCTCGCTGGAGACAAGATGATGAAGGATGAGTTGATAATCTACAAAGGAAACCAATGACCGAAAAAATTAGAATAAAATTAGAATTACTCTTAGAAAGCTTGTTTTGAATTGGAAATTTTTAATTAGTTTCCTTGTATTTGTATAGTCTTGTAAGATAATTTCCCAAAACAAGATGTGAACCACCGCATTCTGTTGTGTGTAATTATTTTAATATTAATACAAGCTTCTTTTCTCCTAAGTCTAGGAGAAAGAATTTCCCAATAAATATTTTATGTCTCTTTAAAGATTAATTGTAACAAAGTTTCATTTTTGTTAATGGTGGAGGGAAGTAAAAAGACTCTCATGAAAATTGAGGACTTCGACAAGTTAGAAGAAGATGCTTTAACCTTTGATGAGAGAGAAAACAGAGAGGACTTAAAGAAAGAGTTGGCATCCCAAAAAGAAGAGATTAATCTTCTATAAAATTTGAGGATCAAGTGGTTCAAGGCGTGACAAGAATTTAAGTTCTTTCCTGCCTACACCAATATAAGAATGAACTCAACCACATTAGAAGGATAAAGGTTAATACATAGATGGTGAAGGATTGAAGTTGAGATTGGAAGAGATTTCATGCTTCTTTGTGTATTTATACACTTTAGAAGGTTGCTCTAGACTGAGTTTTTACTGGATGTCATTTTGACATTTTAGAGCCTGCAGGTGCTAATTGGCTTGAAAGAAATTTCGAAGAGAAATTTCGGAGATGGGGACAGCGCATTAGGTCCTGAGGAGTTTCATCCTAAGGAAAATGGTATAAAGCCTCAAATCCATCCTTCATTACAGTCATTCCGAAAAAGAGAGGAGTAGTTAAGTAACCAGACCAATAAGCCTTGTGAGTAGTGTTTACAAAATAGTGGCCAAAATGCTTTCTTCTCGGTCTGAGCAAGGATTTTGAATTTCATTCAAATCAGGGACAAGGATATCCCAAACCTGAATAAGGAAAAATACAGTCGCCATCTATCCCAATTTTGAGGTTGGATAGGAAACCCTATTGTTAATGTCTAGAATTTATGGGTAAGGGGATTATAGTGTGCACTAGGAAAATACATAGTTGCAGCTGGTTATCTTGTGCTCATGATTGTCAGCATCTTTGTCCTTGTACCTTACTCTATTTGACGCTGTCTGGGCATGCTCAGCATAATCCCAGTCCTCGAAGGAGCCCATCCTCATGGAGGACACCTCCTTCCTGGGGTGAGAATCTTGTAAGAAACATCCGTGATGAGTGGTCTTCAACTCCAAGAATTATTTGCCACAAGTTCGACCTGCTAATTCTCGGAGCCCGTCTCCACGCATATCAGAATCTGATGTGAGTCCTTGCATAGGATTTTCCTTTTTTCTTATTCCTATATATAGTGAAAAGGTTATATCTGAGTTTGTGTTTTTGTAGGAGTGATGGGAGCGGCATGCCATGTGATGGAGAAATATGTGGCCTTGTTTATCATTTGTAGCTGTGTTACTACTGTGGAGGACTTTTGTGGATTTCACATGTACTAGTTGGATAGTAGCCATGGACTTCTTTTGAAGGTTAACTATTTTTCTATTGTTGAACTTAATGCATCCATCCCCTTTGCTAGGGCAGTTGGTAGTTTATGTACTCTTTATAGTTTTTAGGGTGGTAGAAAATTACAGTATTTAAAATAGGCTGGATTCGATCCCAGGTCCTTGGTACGAAGCCAAGGGACTTTACCAATTTTTTTAAAAATTAAAGTTATATTGTTGAGTAGAAATGGGAAGGCAATTGATTATGTTGTCAAATGCGGGGTGGGATAATCACTACTCTAAAAATAATAAAAGTTTATGGGTATTGGGTGTGTTTGTATCTATATTCTTGTCCATTTGAGTCTAAAATGCATGGATTCTTGTTAATTTGAGTCACATTAGGTGTGTTTAAGGCGTGACCGTGTCTGAATCAGTGTCTACACGTTTCATCATGGGATAAAACCTCTTATCTTAAAGAATCTCCGCAACATAGGATATGATAAATGAATGAAGTGTCAATTTGAATTAGCTTTAAAAATAAAAGTAGAAATGATTTTGAGGTTTCCGTTCTATGGCAAGACTTTATGTTTTGTTAATATATGAGACGCACACTTTGAACAAAGTGTGAATCTCATGCGATCCCCACATTTGACGTGTGAGCCTTAGAGGATTTGAGATTAAGTGCCGGCTTGTTGCTTCAAGTGTCCTTTTTATTAATTTTTTATATATTTAACCTTGCTTGTTATTTGCAAAAGACTCATAGGAAACTTTCTCCTTCTATTATGTACTTTTGTAAAGTTAGTTGAAATTTGATGGGGCACTCTATGTGAAGCCCGTTTCTATACTTCGGCACACACACGAAAGTATGTATGTTCTTATGTGGTAAATCTTTTAGTTCAACGTTCTCTATTTTGGACGCTTGTGGGAGAAGTAGCATGTTGTCATTCAAGTTTTGTTCATTGGCCTTGCTCATTGTAGTCCTACAACTCAGTGCTTCGTCTGGAAGCTGCAACTACTGATGGACAAGCATTGGAGGAATCGCAGCCGGTCATTAGGGAGGTATTAAACTATGGTTATCTTGTGATCATGATTGTCAACATCTTTGTCTTTGTACCTTGCTCTATTTGATTCCGTCTGGGCATGTGACAGTGCCCATCCCCATGGAGGACGCCTCCTTCCAGGGGTGAAAGGAGGTATACGTTTAGTCCATTACTGTTGTTGAATGAGGTTACGTGGTCTGATCTATATCCCACCGAAGGTTAGACATGTTTGAACCGGACCTTCGTTCATGACCAATGATCGACCCGTCGTCGGTTCAGCGAGTTGATGGGGTCCCTAAGGAGAGGGTGCAATCCACGGAAGACGAAGATGACGTGATCGAATACTCTTGATCCGCTTCATCGAAGGACTTGGGCATGGAGAATAGCATTGAAAAGGAATTGCTCCGAGTGTCATGAAAAAGAGAGCATGAACACGATGGAACCAATTTGTTGCTGTTGCACCGATTCATATCTTCTTTGTCTTCCCTATATATACTTGGGTTATAATGGGTAGTCTTTGTTTGCTTCAGATTCGAAACTGAAGTAGCTAGCTAGAGAGTCGATCTGGAGGAAGAGTGAGAGAGCAGACTGTACCCTGTATTTTAGTTATGGCAGAGAGGCCAAACATACAGTGACTGAGAGCTATGTTATAATCTAATATTTGAATAAGAAGTTGCAAGCAACAATATGTAAACTAATTTTCTATGATGATCTCATGATTGGTAAGAATTATAGTTCACCTCTTATCTAAATATCCATGTATCCATCAGGATTCTGACTCTTTGGTGGTTTAATAATTTTGGGCTGTGAGAGACGTAGTGGCTGTGATGAGCAAAAAGGTGGTTAGATGGGGCAAGACTGTTCCTATAGTTATGCTGATACCCATTTTATCATGTAATAGGATGAGATGGCTGTAGCTGTGAAGATAGCAGATTCTTTGGTACTGATTTTTGTTCTTGAGTGATGCCTAGTTGGGTTGTAATCGACTCCGACAGATCTGCTTCTGCCTTCTGTTTGTATGCCTTCCATTTAATTTTTTTTGCAGATTAGTGAGAGCTTTTATTCTTCCAACTTCCACTTTGTGCATTGCACCCAGTACAAAACAAAACTCTGTTGCAATTGCTTTTGTCTGAATGGTTGGTGTATGACATTTCAGCTATTTCTTTCTATCATGTTAGCATAAGTATATCACTGATGATTGCATGATTGGTAATGTTTACTGTTCACCTAATACGACGGTGCTTCCTGGTCTTTAATGGTTTATAATTTGGGTCCTGAAAGGAGTTGGAGTAGCTGTGGTGTTTGAGGGCACGTCCTTTTCCTGTAGCTGATGTTGTTAATGGTCTAAACTGCTAGTCACATTCATGCTAATACTAAAGATGTGACCTACTATGCTGAGCTGGTCTTCCATTTTTAAGCAATAGCTTGGGTCACAGATGCAGGATTGCTGATTTTGCTTCTGTTGGTTGGTTGGTTAGACTCTTTCATTTCATGACAAGCTGTTAGGATGTTGACTTAATTGCATCATGTTTTGAGATGTGAAATTCAATGTAGTGATTGTATCTATGTAGTGAATGCTGATATCTGTTTCATCATGTGATAGTAGCAATCTAGGTTGTGGTGTAGCTGTGATGTGGTTGCCGATGTCAACATATTGCAGCCTTTGCAGTTCTTCCCAGTTGCTGAAGTAGGGCTGCATTTGATGCTACTGATTTGATCCTAATGACTGATGCCCGGTTGGGTTTCCGGGTGTCACTTGGCTCCATTAAATCTGATTTTGCCTCGCTTGCGTGTGAGTGTTCTCATCTTTTTGCTGGGTTCTTTTGTCTCCTCTGTTGATGTCTTTCTTTCTTAGATCTATCTCGTCTCTTTGGAGACATTTGTTAAAGTTAGAATTAGATAGGAAAGACTATTATGACATGCACTGGTAGGGTACTGTGAAAATAGAAGCGAACCCTATTGAGACACAAAATGAAAGTTTGTGAACACTTCATCCTCAACATCATCTTGGGGGATATAAGTGGTTCATTTAACTTTAAAAGCAACATCCAAAGTCAAGACTCAAAACCACCTTAAAAGTTAGAAAACTTCAAACTAATTATATATCTATTATTTATGTATTATGTGTGTGTGTATATATATATATATATATACACATAATACATAAAGGCAATATAGGCTATCAAATAGTGCTAGTCTACGTGGATGATCTGATCATCACTGGAGATGATGAAGAGGAAATTCGAAGAACAAGGGAAAATCTCTCTGTTCGGTTCCAAATGAAGGAGCTTGGAGAACTCAAACACTTTCTTGGACTTGAGGTGGAACATACACAAGAGGGCTTGTTCATGTGCCAGGAAAAGTATGTGAGGGATCTTTCATTAAAATACAGCATGGTTGATTGTAAACCAGTTTCTACCCCCATGGAAGCCAACACCAAGCTATGTGAAGAGGAAGGTAAAGACTTGGAGGATTCAACCATGTACCGATAGTTTCTGGATAGTCTAATCTACCTAACGTTGGCATCACCCGACATATCTTATGCGGTTGAAGTAGTAAGCAAGTTCATGCAAAAACCGAAGAAGCCTCACCTAGAAGCAGTTCGACAAATACTCAGATATGTGAAGGACACCTTTGACTTTGGTTTCCTTTACAAAAAAAGAGGAATATATAAAGTAACCGGCTACTGCAATGCAGACTATGCGGGTGATCATGACACACGTCGATCAACCACGGGATACGTGTTCAACCTTGGTTTGGGAGCAATTTCCTGGTGTAGTAAAAGAAAACCAACGGTATCACTATCGACCACTAAAGCAGAATACAAAGCAGCAGCAATGGCAGCTCAAGAGAGTACATGGTTGATGCAGCTAATGAACGATCTACCTCAACCTATTGACTATCCAGTGACACTACATTGTGACAACCAATCAGTGATACAGTTGGCAGAAAATCCAGTATTCTATGCCAAAACCAGGCACGTGGAAGTACATTATCACTTTATTAGAAAGAAAGTACTTTAAGGAGAGATAGAGATCCATCCAATCAAGACGAAGGACTAGGTAGCTGACATATTCACTAAAGGTCTCAATCTTTCCAAGCTTGCTGAACTTCGAAAGCTACTAGGTATGACTAGTAGAAGAGTCAGTGTTGAGAGTCACCACCAACTCTCTAGAACTTTCTCTCTCCCTTCCAAGTTTTTCTCTTTCTCTAGAGTTTTCTCTCTAGATTACTCTCTCTAGAATATTCTCTCATAGGTTCTCCCTTCATCTTTCTAGAATATCCCTCTCTAGAATTCCCTTAATTCCCTCTCCCTCTCTCTAGATTCTTCATCTCTCTAGAGAATTCTTGGTTCTAGAAAATCCTACATTTAATGCACCAACTCCTTCCACCTCCTATCCCCCACTATAAATAGATGGTTGGATCATTTGGTTTGTGCATAGAAGAAACACAAGCTCTTCCAAGTGTGTGAGGACTAGTGTTAGTCTAAGTGAGTGTGAGTTCTTGTGTGAGGGTAAGTGTGAGTGTGTCCCTTGAGTGTGAGTGTCTCTTAAGTGTTGTACATTTTTCAATTAGTGCATCAATAAAGAGTTTCTTTATTCAGGGTTCTACTGCTTCTATATTCAACAATTCTGACCTGTTATGGGCAATATACTGGGATTTTTATAGTTATGTTCCGGAAAAAGAGTGAAGCCTATTGTGTAACAGATTCATGGTTGGGACAGGGTAACAGATGCATGGTTGATTGTATTCTTTGGGGGCTTTACCTCATTCATTGTCGTGTTATTAATATATATTAACATTGTTGCATTATGTACCGAATTGTGATGGCACATCGTTCGTGACTCGTTGTGAAGTTGGTGGCTGTAGCTGTGAAGATGGCAGATATCCACCTATGGCCAGTTGTTGGTGACCTTCTTGCTGAGGTCAGATGATATTTGGTACTTGTAAGGGATAAAATTCGTAAAATAATTGAGCGTTGGGGAACGAGCTAGCTTTTGTTGTTTTGTTCACGAAAGTGACACGTGGACATGTGTTTAGGTCACATGCTTAAAATAGAAGGATAAACACAGTCTGATGCACAACGTTCACGTTGTATAAATTACGACGTATCTGTGGTCTTACGAACAACGTTTTCGTTGTGGCTTGACAACGTGTTCGTTGTCTTATGCACAATGTAAACGTTGTATTCTCGACAACGTTTCCGTTATTAAATGAACAACGAGCCCGTTGTAACTTAGATAAAGATGTCCAGGTCATATTTTAAGACATATACAACGTATCCGAGCTTGAGTCAAATACGAGACCGACTCGCAGGAGGAAGTGATCAGGAGGCGATTGGTTATTCTGACAAGTAGGCCGAAAGCACTGTCTTGGCATTTAATGCTGGTCACTTTTGTGTGCTGTCAGACCCAACCGACTGAACTCATAGTAGGCTCTCACGTGTGATGCAACAGGTGGCAGATTTTACTGACATATTTGGTAATGAGTGCAGGGCACGTGGTATGGGCATCTATGGTCATCTATGACCATACCTAGGTTAACCTATAAATACCCCGAGAATTTCAGTATTGAGAGGATCCCAAAAACAACACACATATATTTCAGTCCTATTGTGCGTATTACTGTTCATCATCTTCTCCACCTACTTACTTTATCATCGGAGTGCAGGTCAGGGTATCACACCCTTCAACTCCTACCTTCTACCAGTAAACCAGAGTGTGAGCAGTGGCAGTTGACGCGTGTCCTTCCTGGTATTTTTCCCTTTCAAAATTGGCGCCGTCTGTGGGAATTTATAAACGAACCCCCCTTAGCTCTTTGTGATCATGACAGATCAAACTTCTGTGCCCGGGCGTGAGAATCAAACCCCTCAAGCCACCCTATTCGCACCTTCTGTCATGCAGACTTTCATTCCTGGGATCAGTCCATCGTTTGAGTAGCCAGAGAGGACCATGCCCCCTATTGAGCCTTCTGTCTCTGATCGCATTTTGATGATGTTGCAAAGACAGCAGTCTGCTCTCGATCAGATCACCAGACACCAGCAGATGATGCAAGAAAGACTTGATGCATTCGAGCATAGCAGGCTCGAAGTAGATGATGGGCCATCTTAGAGACCATCAGTGAGACGTCAGCTTGACTTCTCCTCTTCCCCATCGGCACAAGAGAACCGTGACACCAGGTTTGTGCTTCCTCCTATTGATAGGGATGCAAGACAACCTCAGGTTCGTGCGGAGCAGAGAACTCCTTCTGATCGTATTGATTTACGAGAAGAAGTAGGACAAGAAGATTCGAGAGGTGCTGTCGAAGGAGCGGTTGCTCAGAAGACTTGGATGACTTCCAAGGAGGTGGAGGCTATGATCAGTGCTAGTGTCAAGAGCATAAAAGGAGGGATTCCTGATCACTTTGCTCAGTCGGCAAAGGACAACGTCGAGAACTCTCCCTTCACAGATGCCATCAATCAGTCATACACTTCTTTCAAGTTTATGACCCCGATCTTCCCCATGTACACGAAAAACGGATCCGGAGGAGCACTTATTGACTTTAAGCATGCGATGACTGTTCGCAATCCAGATGATAATCTGTATTGCAAGGCTTTCCCCAATAGCCTGGCTGGAGCGGCATCAAGATGGTTTCGCAATCTGCCTCCTGGTTCAATCAGCAACTTCTCCGAGCTCAGGTCGGCTTTTATTGATCAGTTCATTATCAATAAAAAGAAGAAAGTAGGTGCAGATACTCTCTTCTCTTGAAGATGAAAACCGGCGAATCCTGAGAGACTTCATTTCGTGCTTCACTGACGAAGTCCACAGCATCGATAAAGTCGATAAAGGGAATTGTATTGCTGCTTTTAAGAATGCTATCCCAGGCATTCCGAGCTCTATAAATCCTTGGCTCTTGACTATCCTGTCAAGATGGACGAGATGATGGTTCGTGCAACCAAGTACGGAAGATACGAAGATGATGTTTCCGTTGTGCCAAAGCCAAGGACGAGAGGTGTGGATGTGATAGAGAAAGCGCGTCGGTCGTCTAAGAGGAAGGAGAAGAGGCGAGTAGAGT
>JABCRI010001465.1:0-44846 GCA_015143295.1 Tetracentron sinense
AAGACATGAAGTTTTGGGTCTCTACAGCGCGAAGCATTCTTTCTCGCGCTTAGACGGTTGGAGGAGGTGGTAAATCCGTTCAGACAAGTCCACCACAGGGATGAATTGTTTGTCCCGAATTGTTAGAGTACCTTGAAGGGCATGTCTGGGATGAACTATTAGACTGCGAGGATTAAGCACCTCCTCCTAGACATGGTATGCCGAGGAGACTTGATGTTGAGCCATGGAGCACCTCAACAATATCGGCATATAGGCATGCTCTGAGTGCCAAAGAAGAGGAGTATCGTTGTGTACTAGTTTGAATTGCATTTGACAAATTTCTGACAAAACTGTAGCCTCCGTGGAGTAGTTCAGGATGGCGACCAATGATGGACATGCTCTACTAACCATAGAAAACACAATAGAGTTTTGCGGCGTGGTTATGTTCATTTGAACTCTGCATGGAGGTTGATGCTTTGGAAGAGATTGAGGAACAACATAAATGGTGCATATGTCACTAATTACGTCAAGGAGTTACATATTTGACAAACTTGTGAGCATTGGGAAGAGAGCTGCGAAAGGACTAGCAATGTGAAGGCGTTGAAGTCTTGGCTGATCTGCTCTAGTATCCTAGGCGTCCGTTCGAAAAAGATGGCTTCCAGAGATAACTCGTAGACATCTAGATTAAGTACATCAGTGTCAGCGCTCTAAGCAAGCGGGCTTGGTCTTACAAGAATTTAGCACGTTTGATTTGTAAGTATCTTGTCCTTATAGCGCAAAACTATGGCCTCTCCGTCAAGATCGAGATCAGGTAGATGAACTTCAGCGAGTATTGGACATATCATTTTTACCTAATCAAAAAGCCGCACATGCTGATTCCTCCAACATGGATAAAAGTCATATGAGGACCCCAATCTAGATTTATTTTTACTAAGTCTAGGATGTATCCTATTTGGTACAATTGTCTCCAACAGATGCTAGGATGAAGTTTAGAGAATCATCGCACTAGGGAGGGCATCCACGCATATAGTTTGAATCTGTAATTTGATCGATGGTCGAGGGTGACTCCTTTACTTTACTATCCTGGAGGGTCCGACAATCTTCATGATAGAGTACAAAAGATGAGATAGATGAAGACTCTATGCTAAGATAGATGTACCATGACATATGTAATCTAATAGGGTAGTTAGATGTGGAGGTTCGGGGTATTTCAAAATCTCCAAAGAGGAGGGCCTGAGACACTGGTTATACCCTCTGTATATTGAAACCAAGATTGGCGGTACACTATTTGGCACCATTTCTGTTTAGGTTTGAAATAGTACTGTCATTCAAGCAGGACCCTCCTCTCTAGGGTTTTTGCTTCGTCCTTGGGCCTTACTAAAAACCCACTAAATGAAAAAAAAATGAAGATGAAAGAGGAAGGGAGGGTACTCATCTCCTTCCATTAAAAGGGGTCCTTGAAAGACCCAACTATGTTGGAAGAAAATGGGCCTTGGGTCTAGAGAAGGTCTAGACCATTAAAAAAAAAAAGCAAAAAGTAAGGTATGGAGAGTGGAGGAACCTACTCCTCGCTCTTCTCCTCCAAGCTCCGAGGAATGGGGATGTAGGCTAGGGGAGTTGCCTTCTAAAGCGGGACGTAGGTTAGGGGAGTTTGGTAATTCGAATGGGGTAGCCTAGGCTTCCTCCTTAGGCCAAACTCAACCTAGTTCCAAATTTGTAGAGGTTTGGGGCTTTTGGTTTGGTTTATAACACAAGTTGGCAAGGTTTTTTGTGCGGAATTTCTTGAGTGGGCTGAAAGGTTGTGGGAATGAGGTATTTATAGATTTTAGAGGAGGCTAGGGTAGTTTGGTAACTCGAAGAGGAGTTGGTGGGGTGTGTCCTAAGGTGATCGAGGGGATCAAACAAGTGAGTCCCCCTAAGGGGGAACAAGCTTTCTGCACATTCTTCAAGAATGGCGGGTAACTCAGTACCGCTATTTTTGAAGTAGCCTGAAATTGATAATGACAATAAAGGTATTACCGCCAATCGGATAATTTTCGTGAAATTGGGACCTGGGCCTCGCATAACTATAATCTAATCAGCATATGTGACTGTCGGTAATGGTTATTACCGACACCATTACCGACATAACTGAATATTCTTACTTTTACTCAGAACAGGGTTTTTTCCAAGGTTTGGGGCTGGATTGAGTGATTGGGCAGGGTTTGTGTGGTTTTGCTAAGGCGTGGGAAATGCGGGATTGGGCTTGGGGGTATTGGTTGATGATGGGCCTTGGAATTTTAGAGACGAATGGGAGGAGAGATAGAGGATGCACAAATGGGGTGCTTACAATAGTTTTATGCTGAAGTTTATTACTCAGTAAATTTTGGCTATTTGGCTTCTTGTTGTATTCTTTTTTTCTATATATGACATGGTTGCTTACCAAAAAAAAAAAAATGCCTATTTAAGTCAAACCTATATTGATTAAGGTGTGTAATGAGCACAATCCATCCTATAATGATTGATCTATGTGACAAGAAATATTTTTTTTTTCTTGTCTTTTATTAAGCTTGTGTATATGATATACAGAGTTATTGAACATGATATAATAAAGCTAACATATATATAAATGATAATAAAGCTAGAATAATGCTAACATATATAGAATGATAGGAAAAATTAAATAACGTAGAAAGGAGGCCTAACTCACAAAAGCAAATCAACCCATATATCCCAAAGTTGTGGCAGGTACACAGTATATAATCCTACAAATATATAAGCAAAAATGCTTTTAAATATACCATGTACACAACCAGGTAACAAGAATTTGTAGAAGTCAAACTCAACTTAGATCATGACATCAGTACCCACACTAATCCTATAATCTATAAATGCTTGATATGTGTGCAACACAAGAAATATAAATAACAAACACTATGGATAGTAGGGTTTCATTTTCCTCATAAAAGTATGTATACAGGGAGAGTTAGCCATAGATGCCGAGGACCTTAGATGCACTTTTTCTTGGTAAAAAGACAAACATTTTAGGAACAACACTCAGATATTTGTTAATTTGTCAAGAATGTTGTGGCATCTAAGGGCCCGCCCCCGCGTCTACCCTACCAAAACTATTTATTCTATTTGATATCCCAACACTAGAACTATCTGCTTATTCTATTCCTAAGTATTTTATTTTCCCATATAATTGCCTATGGGTTTGAATTACACTCACCTTCCTTGAGGTTTGGTGAAATTTCAGAAACCTCTCCTCTAGTTTCTAAAATTACACTGCCCTCCCCTCAACTTTGGTTGTCTTCCCTTAAGTTTACCGTTACTTTATGGATGAACTTTGATGATGTCATCATTTAAACATTTTAAAATGTCTAAATTAACCTTTTTTAACACAAGGTTAGTTAATCCAATAAAATAAATGATAATTGGTTTCTAACCAAGGTTAACAATATCAACTTAAGGTTAATATATATTTCCAAAATCTAGTATATTTATATATATATATATATATATATATATATATATATTTTATTTTATTTTCTAAAAACCAATGTTAGATAGATGAACTCTAGGGGTGAGTGAATCTTAACCATAGTTAGTGGGTATTAAAAGGGACACATGGCACCTTATAGAGATCATTTAACTGTGGTTAAACATAATTAACCTAAGGTTAATATTTTTATTTTTTTTCTTAAAAGCATGTTAGATGAATTAATCCTAAGGGTGAGTGAATCTTAAGCACAATTAGTGGGTATTAAAGGGGACACGTGTCGGCTTGCAGAGCCCCTTTTAATTATGGTTAAGCATAATCAACCTAAGGCTTTATTTTTTTATTTTTCTAAAAATCAAGGTTAAATGGATGAATCCTAGGGGTGAGTGAATTTTAACCATAGTTAGTGGGCGTTAAAGGGGACACGTGGCGGCTTGTAGAGCTCCCTTTAATTGTGGTTAAGCATAAGCAACCTAAGGTTTTTTTTTTCTAAAAACCAAGGTTTGATGGATGAACCCTAGGGGAGAGTGAGTTTTACCCATAGTTAGTGGGTGTTAAAAGGGACATGTGGCGGCTTATAGTTCCTTTAACTGTGGTTAAACAAAATTAACCTAAGATTAATATTTTTTATTTTATTTTCTTATAACCAAGGTTAAATTAATGAATCCTAAGGATGCATGAAATCTTAACCACAATTAGTGGGTGTTAAAACGGACACATGGCGCCTGGCGGCTTGTAGAGCCCTCTTTAATCGCGGTTATTTTTTCCCTAAAACTAAGGTTAGATGGATAAACCGTAGGGTTGAGTAAATCTTAATCATAGTTAGTGGGTATTAAAAGGGACACGTGGCAGCTTGGGAGTTTATGTTAATATTCTTTGTTTGAGCTTTCAAACGTTAAAGACGTGTTTACTCAATCAAGTAATAGGAGTAAAATGGGAAAAAGGTAACTTTAGTTAATAGTGTTAATATTAAGAGTCTGACAGGGGAGGGCAGTATAATTTTAAAAACTAAAGGGGAGGTTTCTGAAATTTCACCAAACCTCAAGGGAGGTGAGTGTAATTTACCCTTTTACTTACGGAGATGCTCATGTGTATTTCTTTCGTAGCAAGCTACTACTGTTTTTTTGTTTTACTTGAAAAATTAGAGGCTCGTGTGTTGTATGTATAGAAAGACTAATAAAGAAGACATACTTAAACTTACCAATAGCAAATCACTACATTAATATCCAGATTGGTTGCCAAAAAACCTGGTGTTCAAAAATAGAAAATACTCCAATTTAACTGAGAAATCAAGTATAGCCAATAAAAATATGTACCTCACAAGTAATACTTCTTTTGATGGATATAAATGCCTTCAGTTAGGATCCTGTAATTTATAAATATTTTTGACTTGTGTAGCAGAAGAAATACTAGCAAACACCCCGTGTGACGCACAGGAAATGAAAAGATAATAGCAGAAAAAAAAGAGAATTACAGATTTTTCAGACTTCTTTTATACCATTTTTTTTTGTTATATATGATCTTATAGAACTAGGTAATGTGAATGAAATTTCGGGAAAAAATAACAATTTAATTGAATTCATCCTTCCTATAACTTAATTATAAAAACACATTATACCATCTAAGTTTGTTCATTTTAGTTTCATTCTTGTGGGTTGACTAAGAACACGGAAATTAGTGTTTTAAAATATAATAAAAGTGAGAAATAAGAAAGAAAAATAGAGTGCAAAATGATCACCTCTAAAGTCAGGAGAGGTGATGAGCAAGTGCAAGTAGAGGTTGAGAGCTTGTGATATATCTACCTACATAGGAAGAGGAGACAAACGAAGATTACATAGAAGTAGATCTACGCATAGGGTCTAAAGAAGGGCAAAAAGAAGACCAAAGTTCCTTTTTCTATATAGGGACGCCAAGCAACTTCTAGAATTTTACATAAACTAGCAAAGGTTGCAAAATAGTGCTCCCTGAGTTGCCTATATCTATCTATAGCTCAAAACCACTCCTTTGTTGGTATTGAACATTAAAGCTTTGTTTTTTACGTAGATACTTTTCTATTTAGCCTATTAGTATTTCTATTACAGTATTACAATCATGGGATTGATCTCAACAGACAAAAAAAAACACCGAAGTCCATCTGGAGTACTCTACTTTGAGTTGGCCTAATAAATATTAGACATGCTAATGAGGGGACGTGAACTAATATTAGGTCCACCATGGGTGTTAATATTTGGTTTTTGAGTTGAGTAGTACTATTACTATTTAATTATTATAATTATTACTATTGTTTATAATAATTATGCGAAAAATCAGGTGCAAAAGTTAGAAACGGTCTCCATAGTTCCAACACCAAATGATCTTACAATTCAGTTGACAAGAGATGAACAACATGCATGTTGTTCCGACGATCATGGGAAACAAAAGTCCATAGTGGATCTTGCTCTAATATGCTATCTTTGATGAGCTTTGGAGCTAGATAAATAGGTTTGTTGTACTAGGAATTCTAAGTGTACGGATCTCCTTTTTTTATAATTGAATTTTGGTGGTATTGAATTGCTGTACACCAATTTAGGTATCAAGTGTCAACTTAATTTGATTATAAATACTGAGATAATTTGGTTGATATTGATGGTACATGCTTTAATACCCTTATACTGGTGCCACACCTGCTACCTCAGAAAATCAAGAGGTTCTTTATGGCTAATAGGGATTTATTCTAAGTTGACATGAGAATGTAAAAAGCTCAATACTGGTAGCTAATGTCTAGGTTTGTTTCAGTCACAGTGCTAACTTTTGGGCTGCAATTAAGCGTCTGAGACTTACTAGAGGACGGTTGGTTATTGCTATGTGTCTGTACGGATTAGACTTCCCCTGGGTTTAAATAGTTCCTCGTTTGGCTTGCATAACTCATTTGGTTGTAGAATCCTGATGCGCCAAAAAAAGGTGCAGAATTCCACAAAAATGGCTTAACACGAGTCTACTAAGAAAGTACTTAGATCTCCATCCTTTGTCTAAGCCAGGCCTATGGACCGATACCTTGGCCTTAAAGCCTATCCATTCTAGCCGGAGTGGCTAGTCCTCTCCTTTGCAACCTTTGCTAGTTGGTTGAATCTAAATCCTGCTCTGCTATATCCTTTGAACTGGTTCTTGTTCGAAACCCCTACTTTCAAAAAGAGGTAGACATCCAATTAACCTTCAACTTAACAATTTAAAGTCCAAACTAAGCACAATTTTCAAATAAGCTCTACCTATTTAGATTAGTGTTACCAAACGCCACCTAACATTTTTTCCAGTTCACACAAACCAACTGAAAATGCTATTGACTAAAAAGTTCAAGGCAACATACTCAATTACACGCCTCACCTCATAAATCTTGGAAAGAACGTTCCCCTCTTCTCCATCTCCACAACCAAGAAAGCATCTCATGTGAACAGTATTACACATGCTTGCCAATGAAAAGCGGAGATCTTTATCAGCTCCAATCAACTTATATATGAACGGAAGCAATTTCAATACCTGCAATGCTATTCAAGCTATGGAACCCAATATGATGCACGATAATGGAAAAAGAAGGCCAAAAAGTAAGAAGAGGCGGCACTATATATATAAATTCAGAAGATGTAAAAATCAAAACAAATTACCAAACCCAATTACTAAAAAAGAGCTATACATGACCAGCTTCTATAGGGTTTTCTTTTCTTATCTAAGCTTCTGAACAGCCATATTTTTCATAGTATACCCATGTCTATGTTAAACGAGCATTGCTTTTATGAGACAGGTTTTGTTAGTTTACGTTTTCTGAATAAATAACGAAGAGTCAACAGCATCAACAAATTCAGTTGTCATTTCTCATTGGTTATAGTGTGAATATATCTATAAGTTGGATTTGTCAGTCTCCTCGCATCATCAAATGCTTAAATCATTTTGGAATAAGAGGCTCATTGCTTCCTTTTCGTTTATTAATATAATAGTTCACTCATTGCATATTAAAAAGATTCAAAAGAAATTTGATTATAGTTTAGTTTGAAAAAAAATATATGCCATTAACTGAGCGGAGGAAATCCAGTAAACTCAAGCGTATAAAAGATGAAACATATGAAAATTAATTTGCCATGGTCTGGATTGAAGACCAAGTTTTCCTTGTGGCAGCCATAAAGGTTAAGAGTTTAGAATTCTTCACCTTGACCACGAATCATTGATGAATGTTGTTCCCCAACTATTTCCAGCTCTGCTTGCCCATAAGGTGGGTTATCCACACACCTTTCCAAATGAAACAGAATAGCCATATTTGTGTATGAGCTCGAATATCTAGATAAATAAATCAAGAGGCTCACTTACCATTCTTTGTGCGACCAATTGGGTTTAAAGCTTTACGAATTGATGATAGGTGAAGATGATCAAGACACACTGAATGAATTCAGGGGAACTTAAATAATTCTAAAACAACTTTAATAAAGATTAAGATGAGGTAAAATTGTTTCTCTGTTTTGATCCCAAGTTTGTAATAGTGGTCATACTTCAAATAATCTTCACCCTGAACTGCACAGAATACAAATTATGAATTAGGATAAGAAGTGATAGTCTAGGGAAAAAGGTTTACAATAATACTGATATTCTTACATTTCAACTAGGCACATACTTCCTAAATATAGATTTAAACATTCTATAACAATTTTTTTGAATTAATAACTAAATAAACCAGGCAATTCCCATACCCGCATCACCCATTATCCACACTAAGTGAGAAAATGACAGTTCCGAATTCTATGAGATATATCAGTGATTCAGTATCCTTGCCCCAGAAGCAAATAGATCTGCATCATCATGTTCAAGGTATAGTGATGCATACCGAACTTGACATAGTAAAGTTTCAATTGGGTCCGAAGAGAGTGAGCTGGGAATTGTAGAAGCAGTATCAAGTACGAGACTAAAGCATGATAATAGTTCAATATGATCTGATTTCTAAGCTTCTAACACAAGATTATAAAGCTATCCTATACAGCATTAGAATAAATGCTAAGTTTGTTGCCATTCTCATGTATACAATCACCAAGAGCTTTAATGCATGATGGAATTTTCCAGATCAGGTGGCCATTTTAGATCTTTATTTTTAAATAAAATAGAGCTTCCTATAGAATCTCTCTATTCTACGGAAGGAGTGTAACCATATGATCTCTAGAAATGAAGTTCATTGCAAGTATGCCTTAAGGAGAGCCAATCTTACATTCTATATGACTTTAATGTGCAATGAATTTCTGCACATTGAAGTTAGTAGATATGATAATGGATACATGCAAATATGCAATATACATGATTATTACTAATATTAGTATTTGCAGGAGAAAAAAAATAACAAAAAAAAGAAAAACTCAAGCAAAGTTAATCCTGAGGGCCAATCTATTTAGTGTATCACAGAGATGCTATTTTTGATGGATTCTTGTGGAAGTATGTGGCTCTGAGACAAAAATTATGCCAAGTTAATCCTTCAAAGCTAGGCTAAATAAAATATGGACACGTATATCAACGTAAACATCAACTAATGGCACAAACAGGTATTAAAGCATTACCTATGTTAATATAAACATAACTTAAATCAGCCAACTCGAGATTAGCGTGTCAGTTATCAATGAGAAGAAATATGTAAGAAATTGTGAGAGAAATTGGTCAGATAATGATAGGAAGAATATATAAATTCCTCTAGAACATTTGTGACTGAACCAACTTGTGATGTTTTTTATCTTTCAGACAAACAAATAAAACCAGATGAATTAGCTAAATTTTTTGAGGATCAAAGAATACCAATAAGCCAAATTCCAACGCTCGCGACACAATCATTAGAGATGAGTTTGAATCAAAGGAATAGTTCTTAGTGTCCAAACCAAAAAAGTCTCCAAAACACACAATCAGCTCAGATTAAAGAAAACAGATCTACGACAGATTTAACGAACTAAGCTTGAATCTGAGAGAAGTGCGTGCATGCGGCAGGGGGCAGCAATCTCTATCTCCGATTCGTAGAAAAGAGGTTGCAGGTAGGGGGCGGCAATCTCTATTGACGCTTCATAGAGAAGAGCCTGCAGCTAACAGAAGGAGTCAAGAGGTACCAGAGATCGTGAAAGAAGAGGATAAGAGAACGTGAGAGAAGAAAGGAATATTTTGAGTGAACCGTGATATCCAAAGAATGATTAAATGATAGGGAGACAAAGGGATTTAGGATTGGTGGATAGGTAGCCGAAGGGAGTTGTTCAGTCGGTGGGGAGCTGAATAGGTAAACACAGGGACTAATATGTTTAATAGATCTCGAAGGGATTCCGAGAAGGAAGAGCCTGAACTCAGGATTCCGAGAGGGAGGAGTGTCACCGTTTGAGAAGTTAATAAATAGGGGGGGGGGAGGAACAAAAGATGGGAGGGGAACAGACGATGGTTAGTTTTGATTGTGCTGGCTTGGCAGCTTAACTGAAGAGGAAACGGGTGAAAGTCCTTGAGAGATTGTCCCATAAGCAGAAGAAATTCTGGCTTATAGTAGTATAATAGATACATACATACAAATGCCGATCCTTGTAGGGCCAATGACCATTATTTATTGGTTGATAATGATATTGACACAAGAAATATACTTACATACAAATGCTGATCCTTGCAGAACCAATGATCATTATTCATTTGGTTGATATTGATATTAACACAAATAATGTACATTATTGCCCTCTCTAAAAAAGATCCATTAAGGCAGATTTAACCCAATTACCAACTGATACCAAGATGAAGTGTTGAACTAAACCTTCTACATGAAGACTTGACCAAAAGTGATCTTTCTACAGTCAAAGTTTCAACCGTTTCATCCTGCAATCAGGAAAAATCGGAACCTCCAAGCTTGATAATAGAATAAATTCCAGAAGTGAGTACAGAAGGTGTTTCAGAGAGAAATCCAAAAATTTGAAGTTGAAATTAATTATACCAAGGTCCATTATGACAGACTCAAACATATAACGTACTCAATCATCTACAGAGGATGGCTGGAACTCAATCAAGCCGGTTGAAAAAACAGTTTTGGTCAAGTCAGTTGAAAAATGAAGCACACTACTATTCTAGGCAGCCTAATATATATGTGTGATTCATTTTTCAATCTGGACTTTCAGCTTCTCCCAAATACCGCATGTACTTGGATTTCCTACCTCAACTGGCTGAACTTGACAAGCTAGAGTTGGTAAAATGCCAACACTTGCCAGATTCAATTCCGTTTGAAAGAATTACCATCAGTATATCCAACTCTATATATGGTCTTACGCTATTTAAAGGATGTGCATTTACCATATATCGTATGAATCACAAGCAATTGATGTATAAAGATTTGAATCCTCTTCAATTGTTGCTGGTGAACTTCTTATATTGCAACCATCTCCATCCAAATATAACTGGCTACAAAATGATAAACTATATAGGAGTCAAAAGGCAATAAAAAATCATAGAGAAAATGAGAACAAACATTCAAAAGATTACATAGAGAATATATTACACTTTCATCAAAATAGTAAGACGGAAAAGAGAGAGTGTTATTCTTCCATTGAATATGCACCAATCATCATCTCTGCGCATAGGATAAACAAACCATAAAAATATTAGCAGTGAAAACCCAACAACAAACAACAAAAATCATATTAATTTAACTGGTGAATTTTCTTTAATTTGTTCAAGAAGATAGCGCACAAGCTGTGGAGACAACATTATATTTTATTAGAAACATATTTCTGATCTTTTTCATGACTTGCACTAATTTGCACAATGGACATGAGGTGTCATATTTGGCAACCTCAAAATTATAGGATTCAAGGACTCAAGGGATATTTCAAAATTTTTAGTGCATTGTAAACTAGTTACTATGTTGCGGACTCTTTGAGTCTGCAGGCGGAATCAAATGTCCATACGTGTGGAAACAAAGACACGGACTCTGCTATTATCTCTTAAACAAGTAGTGTCTACCTTTGGATTTGGATTCAGACATGGACTCAACCACTATCCATAACTTGTGTCAAACACATACATATGTGGCACTAATTTGATCATTTCATTGTTAAACCACCTCTTAGATTTGCATCAAACACATATTTACTAGACGATTAAATGAATGAATTCCTACAACAATTATATAGTTATATAAATCATTTCCCTAGTAATAATTCTTTAATCATCCATATAAAGTTTAGAGCCTCTACTCTGATGGTTAAAATCATTAATAACACTTTGATTTTAGGACATTAGGTAATCAAAAGAGCATCCTTAGTGTTGAATAAGGCTTTATGGGCTTTATTCCTATAGGCCTTGTCTTTATGTTATCTCTTATATATTTTATTGTGAATCTACTATTAGTAGCTTTTATATACTAATAGTAGACCATTAGTAGAATATAAATAACAAACTCTGTGAGAGAGGGACAAAAGACACCTGTTGGGATCTACATTGCCGTCCACCCCCATAAGGTCCTGGTGGAGGATGAGGAGACAGGGACAGAAGACCAAGAGGGGGTTTGAGTGCAAACTCTATTACATCCACAACCCCAGTATCTACTACTGTACCTCCATCTGATAGCCCTCACTTGTCTCGAGATGAGATCGATGCCTTCTGTCGTTTTATGTCCCATTTGGAGACACCGAGTATCACAAATGCCGCCTCAATCCCTTACTCAGGTACCTCAGCCTCAACTTTTAGGCAGGAGTGGTGGTCGTGGCAGAGGTGGTCGTTTTGGATCTTTTGGACCTTCTACTGATGATCGGGGACAAACTTAAATGTGACCACTGTGGGCGCACACGTCATACAAAAGACACCTGTTGGGATCTACATTGCCGTCCACCCCACAAGGTCCTGGTGGTGGACGAGGAGACAGGGACAGCAGACCAGGAGGGGGTTCGAGTGCAGACTCTATTACATCCACAACCCTAGTATCTACTACTGTACCTCCATCTGATAGCCCTCACTTGTCTCGAGGTGAGATCGATGCCTTCTGTCGTTTTATATCCCATTTGAAGACACATTTAAATGTAACCACTGTGGGCATACACGTCATACAAAAGACACCTGTTGGGATCTACATTGTCGTCCATCCCCACAAGGTCCTGGTGGTGGACGAGGAGACAGGGACAAAAGAACAGGAGGGGGTTCGAGTGAAAACTCTATTACATCCACAACCCCAGTATCTACTATTGTACCTCCATCTGATATAGCCCTCACTTGTCTCGAGATGAGATCGATGATTTATATCGTTTTTGTCTCATTTGGAGACACCGAGTATCGTAAATGCCGCCTCAGTCCCTTACTTAGATACCTCAGCCTCGCTCTTAGTGCATCTGTTAAAAGGTACTATCTCCACTCCCAAGTCTACAGATCCTCCTTATGCCCAATGGGAAGCTGAGATTGCAGTTGTAATGTCATGGCTTCTCCACTCTATGCAGTCAGACATTAGTAGTGCTTACTTGTTTCTTCCTTTTGCAAAAGCTATATGGGATGTTGTGACACAGGCCTATTCTGAGATAGAGGGTACAACTCGTGTTTATGAGTTGCTTCAGAGTATCTCACAACTCAAGCAGGGGATATGTCTATTCCCACCTACTACTCTATTCTTCATCGTCTCTAAGAAGAGCTAGATCACTATCAGAATGTTCAGGCTAAGTGCCATGAGGATGGGGCTGCTTATACAAAATTTGTTGAATAGAATCGGGTGTTTGAGCTACTTGCAAGGCTGAATATGAACTATGAACAAGTCAGAGTTCAAATACTTGGCAAAGACCCAGTCCCACCCTCTAATGAGGTCTATACATACTTACACCGTGAGGAGCGTCGTCGGAGTGTTATGCTCCCTCCCATTATTGATAGATCTGCACTAGCCTTCTCATTCCAGCGGGGAGGCAGGAGTGGTGGTCATAGCAGAGGTGGTCATTTTGGACCTTCTTGACCTTCTACTGATGATCGGGACAAACTTAAATGTGACCATTGTGGGCGCACACGTCATACAAAAGACACCTGTTGGGACAGAATTACCTGAAGGGGATTCGAATGCAAACTCTATTACATCCACAACCCCAGTATCTACTACTGTACCTCCATCTGATAACCCTCACCTGTCTCGAGATGAGATTGATCCTTTCCGTCGTTTTATGTCCCATTTGGAGACACCGAGTTTCGCAAATGCCACCTCAGTCCCTTACAGATGTACCTCAGCCTTGGCTCTTAGTGCATCTATTTTCGATCATAATCACTCCTGGATAATTGATTTAGGAGCATTTGATCATATGACTGGTATGTTTTCCTTTTTTTTATCTTACTTCATTGATTTTAGTAGACTTGTTAAAGTTGCGGATGGTACTTTATCATCCATTGTGGGTAAAGGGAGTGTTGATATTACACCCTCTAGGTCCCTTTCCTTTGTTCTTCATGTTCCTAAGTTCACCTTTAATCTTTTATTCGTTAGCCATATTACCAAATCATTGATTTTGGTAGACACAAAGTTAAAGTTGCAGATGGTACTTTATCATCCATTGCGGGTAAGAGGTTTCACAAAATGGTTTTGACTCAATTTGAGAAGCAGATTAAAATTTTCCGCTCTAATAACACGAAGGAATACCTTGAGGGTGACTTAAGTCAATATTCGGTAGAGCACAGTATGATCCATCAAAACACATGCCTTATACCCCTCAACAAAACGAGGTGGCCGAGTGTAAGAACCGTCACCTTTCGGAAGTGGCTCGAAGTTTACTAATCAGCATGAATATCCTAAAGAAGTTTTGGGTTGAAGCAGTGCACACTTCCACATATTTGATTAATCGCATGCCATCATGTTCCTGCAATTGAAGTCTCCTTATCAACTCCTCTATTTACTATCTCCCCTCATGTCGTTGGTTGTGTCTACTTCATATCCGAATGTGTTCTCTTGGGGTATTCCTCTACCCAAAAGGGCTACCGGTGTTTTGATCTCGTGTCAGAAAATTGGTTTGTTACCATGGACGTCACCTTTTTTTAAAGTACTTCATTTTTTCCTTGTCCCTCTATACCTCTTTTTAAGGGGAGCATAGTGAATTTCCAGGAGTGTTCTCTTGGGGTATTCCTCTACCCAAAATGGCTACCGGTGTTTTGATCCCGTGTCAGGAAAATGGTTTGTCACCATGGATGTCACCTTTTTTTAGAGTACTTCATTTTTTCCTTGTTCCTCTACCTCTCTTTTCAGGGCTCCATTATTGGAAGAGACTACACTAAACCAGGTAACATTGCTCCCTTGTCCTCTATTTCTTCTGTCTTTACCTTCCAGGTTTCAGGAGGTTGTCTTTGATCCTAAGTGCCGCGATGCTATGATGGAAAAAATGAGAGCTCTAGTCAAGAACGGTACATGGGAAATGGTTGATTTACCAAAGGGAAAAAGAACAATAGGTTACAAATGGGTGTTTACCGTGAAACATAAGGCAGATGGATCTATTGAGGCAAGACTGGTAGCTAAAGGATATACTCAGATATACGGGATAGACTACAAGGTCAAGGAGACATTTGCACTGATTGCTAAATGAACTCTATACGAGTTCTCTTGTTTATAGCTGCGAACCACTGGTGGCCCCTGCATCAGTTAGATGTAAAAAAATGTGTTCCTCCATGGAGATCTACGAGAAGAAGTGTATATGTCTAAAACAATCTTCCTAATAGTGAAGGAAGGGTTTACAGGCTAAAACAATTTATCAATGGACTAATACAGTTCCCCCGAGCTTGGTTTGAAAGGTTCGGTCAAGCTATGAAGCGGATAGGTATACTGATCACACTCTCTTTGTTAGGAGAAAAGGACAATTAATTACAACTTTGATTGTCTACGTTGACCATATTGTGGTGATTGGAAATGACTTCTCAGAGATCCAAAACCTGAAGAAATTCCTAGCAACAGATTTCAAGTAAAGGATTTGGGCAATTTAAAGTACTTTCTAGGTATTGAGGTAGCCCGATCAAATAAGGGCATCTTCATATTGCAGCAGAAGAATACCTTAGACTTACTCAAGGATACTGGGAAATTGGGCTCTCAGCTAGCAAACACTCCTATTGAAAGGATACTGGGAAATTGGGCTCTTAGCCAGCAAACACTCCTATTGAACAGAATCATAAGTTGAGCTCCAGGGAAGGGCCTTCTAATTTGCTAACCATGGTCATCTCTGACTAGAAGCCTACATTGATGATGATTGGCTGGAAGTATAGATGATAGGAGGTCTACCACAGGGTATTGTATTTTCCTTAATGATAACCTCATCACTTGGAGAAGTAAGAAGGAGAGTGTAGTGGTTAAGTCAAGTGTTGAAGTCGAATATATGGCAATGACTTATGGGGTAGCAGAATTATTATGGTTGAAGAATGACTACATGACCCGGGGATGAAGTTGGATGTTCCTATGAAGTTATTTTGTGATAACAAGGTAAGCATCAATATTATCCAGAACCCTATTCAGTATGATCGAACTAAACATATTGAAATTGACAAACACTCTATCCGAGAACAAGTTGCTTCAGGAAACCTTGCTTGCTGTTTGTTACAATGGGAAACCAACTAGCTAATGTACTCACAAAGGGGGTTACTAAAGCTAGCTTAGAAGGTGCTATTAACAAGCTGGGCATGTTGAATATCTATGCTCAGCTTGAGGGGGAGTGATGAGATATGATTGGTTATGTAGGTATGTTACACCGGATCTCTCATTAAGGGTTTACTTGTAGTAGATCTATCTCAATAAGGGTAAGTTTGTAATAGACTTATTAGGGTTATTATAATATAACGATGCAGAGAATAGAGAGAACATCTCGCTAATCATGTTTGCATTTAATCATCTTCTTCCCCTTTCTCTTCTCTCTCTCTCTCCATCTTCTTTTCTAGGTTTCAAGTTTGGCAAAGGGACATACACTTTGGGATGGGGCCCATACCCCAAGTGTTTGCGTTTTGTCAAGTAAGGGGTGGTATCTAAGGGGCCTGCCCACCACATCTATCCTAGCGAAATTCTCGTGTATATGTTTCTTGTACATTGGTACTTCACTACTACTATTTTGTTTCCCTCTATTTTTCTTCTTAAAGTTCTATATGATGATCTACGAAGTTATTTATGTTTTTGTGTTGCTCCAAAAACATAAAAAGAGCAATTTCCCAACACTGTGGAAAATGTATACCATCCAGCAAATTTTCTGTTTTTAGTACTTATTTTGGAGAAATTCAGACAACTACAAATATCTTGGTATGACTAAACTCCAAGACCATTTACTGCTAGAGATTCATGGTAGCTCACTTGCTAATGATTTTATTTCCCCTCTTAATAATCAGTATGGTTCTTATTACTGAGATGCTTATACGTGTATTACTTGCCAAGCAAGCTGCTATTGTTTTTCCTCTCACTTAAAATTAGGCATATGTTTTTTTAAAGAGGTAGCTAAAGTGTTTAACTGGATGATATATATCTTAACTAACTCAGAGCAGATCATTGCATCAATATCTAGATTAGCAATAGTATCTTCTGTTAAATGACCAAAAAGGAAGCACATGATCATAAAAAAAAATAGAGATTCAACTGAAAAATTAGGTATAGCCAATAAATATGTACCTCATAAGTTATTTCTTTGCTGGAAACATAAATATCTTCCACTTAGGATCCTGTAATCTATAAATGCTCAATATGTGTGAGACAAGAAATATACAGATACATACAAATGCCAAGCCTTGCAGGACTGATTGCCATTGTTTCACCCCACCCTAACTCATTAACTCATTATACACAAGATTTTTTTTCTTCTTCTTTTTGCTAAATGATTAATCTCTTCTTATTTGCAAATCATAATCTACCCAACAACCAAAGCTAATGGTCGACCTCGTACCAAGAATGTGAAAAGTTATACTCAGTGGGTTATTTATATATATATAAGATTTGGTATTATAAGCTTTAAATATGCCATTTTTTGCTAACAGATTCATTGGAGTATTACTTTCTACCTCATTTCAAAGGGCACAAATGTGAGTGATGGTTGTTTGCCCCACTTCGGGAGATTGTTGTTTGCCCCATTTCGAGGGGCGCATAGGTGAGAGATTTTGCGCGATTCTCACTAAAGACCTCCTGGTCTTACCTAGCTTGACGTGTATGCGACTTTGGCGTAGTGTGGTGCTTTGAGCTTTGCTTGGAAACATGCATTGTTTGAAATATTTGTGCTTTTCCTAAAAATGTGTTATGCTTCTAAGTTTGCCTTTTGCTTGCAAATGTGGTGTTTGTGAATGTTTTGTGCTTTTCTTGAAAATGTGGTGCTTATTGCAGGAAATATGACCCCTTTGGAGATGTGCTCTTGCTATCTCATGAAATGTACTCTGGCTGGTGACTTAAAAGGTTCTTTGCATCAAGCGGGGCCACAAATTGAGGCGCTTGCTAAGAAGAGGTTAATACGGTTAGACCGTGAGTCCCACTTAGAAAATGCTCTTTGAGATTTTTAAATACAAGAAAGCATTGAAAGAGATGCCATTCAAGTCTTTAGGTTTGTAAGAGGACTGACTTTGTTAAGTGATCCTAGAGATTTAAGAGTATTGATTCTTGATAAGTAGAGTATGATAAAGGGGAGTCGTGACCCTTCCGTGATTGCCGCTTAGGGGTGTTAAAACCTAAGTTTGACCTTGTCGTGTGTTGAATTAGGCCTCAAAGAGATCCTACTTTGGATTGGCAAGATGTTGAGAGTGTCGCTAGAGATTGCCAAAGACTTCTGCCAGATTTCTATTGCCAAAGCATCCTTCAACTTTTCCCTCTTTTTACCCTTGGAATGACCAACTCGATTGCATAATTGTTGCGCAATGAGATCGTTTCCAATTTTCACTCCTGGTCACAAAATTAGGTTTGGGATTCATATAATTTTTGCGCACCAATGACATTTTTGATTTTCATTAGGCCGGCGATTTGTTTGCATGGGGTTCTTCTCTAGTTATTGCCTTAGATGATGATACTTTGCCTTTGGATACCTTTTCGATAAGATGCTTGCACTCCTAACCTCTAAGGAATCTAGGAGGGCTTGAGAAGGGACAAAATGTAGGCTAGGGAGGCAAATGAGTGGGACACCCATTCTGTTTTTGTACTTTTGAGCGCCTCTTGACTTCTTGCCCTTGCATTTTCCTTTGGCTTTGCCTTTTTTTCCTTTTGACTAGGCTTTTGTATTTGGTGGGGCTGATTTTGCTCAATTGGTTGAAAATGTTGGCAACGCCTAATTTTTAGGTTGCCTACGTACCCTTTTTGGGATCAGGTCATGACGTAGTTAAAGCTTTCTGAGATTTTTGTAAGGGTACCCTGTTGTGAAAGAAAAGTTGTTAGGCTCAAAGGGCTAGCGGATTTTATTGATGCAAAAGGGTGTTACATAGATTGCAAGGTGAATGAGATGCTAAACATGGTCTCTATTCCTTTCCCAGAGTGCAAGCATGTTGTAAGCACATAAATTACCGTCTTTCCTCCCCTCTCAACTCTAAGTGTCAGATAAGGTCTGAGAGTAAAGGAATAACACTAAATTTATTCTAAGAGTCGCCACCTACTTAGGGGAAGTAGGATCCCGAGATAAACCAAGATAAAGGGGCCTACGGAGATCCATTTAAGTCCTGGGGAAGGGGTTAGGCACCCCAGGACCCCCATATCATTAGGTCTAAGCTAAACATTTAAAATCACTTAAAATTTCCTAAACAATTAATAATTTGCTAATTAAGCACAATAAAGCATAAGTGGTGTAAAAGTTCTATCCTAGGTTGGGGCCGAACCCTGGCTCGGGCTGCCTACTTATCCGGTTAGTTGGAATCAGACCCTAATAGTAGTTGGTGGCGACTGTTTTTATACTCGTTTCGGAGTGTGTGGTCACTTCAAACTCGTGCTTGAGATTTATGAATCTCATTCCGAGAGTTTTTTGCGTAGCTAGGTGCTCATGGGGGGAGCGGCGTTCATTTATTAGAGTAGATTTCTTCTTTTTCATTTTAGATTTTTTGAATGTTTTGTTATTTTATATTTTTCGATTTTTTTTGTATTTTTTAATTTTGGCAAGTTTAACTAGTCAAGAACTAACCTAGGTGCCCAAGGTAGGCAAAAAAGAAAATAAGGCCTAACTGATTTAATTGACTTAAAGGCAAAGAGTGGGGCAGGACAACCGGCCTTAAACCAAAAAGGATATGGTTTAAATACGGAACCTGCTCTAGGTCCACAGGGTAGGCCAATTTTTTAGGGTTAAGAATCTACCTAAGTGCCCAGCGTAGGCAAAAAAGAAATAAGGCCTAACTAATTTAATTAACTTAAAGGCAAAGAGCGGGGCAAGACAACCGGCCTTAAACCAAAAAAGGATATGGTTTAAATACGGGTCCCTGCTCTAGGTCCCAAGGGGGATAGCCTTTAATTTATTTTGATTTTTTTATGTTTTTTTGTAAGACTAACTAACGGGGTAGGCAAAAAGAAAAAATAAGCTACGGCCAACTCCTATAATTTGCACACATTTACATGAGATAATACATACATACATGGAATGAAATACATACCTACATACATGGAATGAAATACAAAAGAAATGGGGCTCAAAGAGAAAGGTAATGGGCCAAGGCCCATTAACCACTAATGGTCAATCGAGGGCTCATGGGCTTCCAACTCACTAACTATGGCCCAAACCAAGGGCCCAAGAGATTCAAATCTCAATGGGGGAGGTATTCACTTGCTATGTTCTTGGTCTTGAACAAAAATTGAAGTCTAAACTTCATTTTGAACAAAATCAGGCCATAGAAAATGAATTCAAGTCTACTCAAGTTTTGAATCACTTAAAAATTATTACAATAAATAGAGGGTGATAAATAAAAAGGAGGGAAGAGATATACCTGCGATGGTTGATGGGAAAGGATGCCGGTATCGCCGCTGCTCCGTGAGAAGAAGAAAATGACTTTTCCCCAGTAGAGTCGCCAGAGCTGTAAACACATAAATTTACCGCCTTTCCTCTGGCTGCTTCAACTATGATGGGATCGGTCCACCATACGAGCGGAGAAGAATTGGCTCGTATGAGCGAAACAGAACCAGATGATGCTTGCGAAGCACTAGAGAGGGTGCAAACCTGCTCCTCTGCCATGTAATCAACCTGGACTACATCTTCGACAGCGAGTTCTTCAAACAATTGAGCAACCTCGAGCATTTCATGAAACCTTGCAGGATCGTCCTTTGGCTGAGTTTTGGGTGCAGGGTTGACGCTTGGCTTTGGGTCTGTTGCTTCAAAGGGAAGGTTTTTATAAACTTCAAAATCAGAGGGCCTGTTTCTTCAAAGGTAACAGATAGGTGGGGGCACCGACTATGCTGATGATTTTCCTCTAATCAGCTTGATTAAGAAATCTTTCAACTCTGGTTTGAATCCTATCCCAAAACGGGTGTGTAGCGAGGTGCTACATACCGCTTTTTCATTCCTTGTTAGCGAACACCTAAGCCCAAACCTGGCTTATAATTCATCTTGGCCATGATTCTTACTGCCACTAAGCAATACAAGTAACCTCCTCTACCCCTTGTCCCAACTCTTGGACATCCCCAAAGGAACTCGCCAACGATTCTGTTGGGATCACCACATTAACCAAACTCAGATGGCCCGATATCTCCCAAATGTCAATTGATTGACATTAATGCTCAAACTTTCCAAGGTTGTTAGTGTGCAAACATTTAAACCTAAACCGTTATCAACCAAAACTGCTGAGAGCGTTTTTTCCTTACACAGAACTGAAATATAAAGGGCCCTGGTGTGCTCTTTGTCGCTGTCCGGGATTTCTTTTTCACTGAAGGTAATGGTCTTTGGTTCTAGAATCTGGCCCACTAATTGCCCCAAATGCTCGGGAGTTCAAAGCAAACCCATTACCGAAATTTGAGCTGGGAGTTCAAATAGTTGATGGGCGATGTTATATTCTTTAGCTTTCTCAGGGGTCAGAATCTCCTCTTTATCCTTAGCCTTTGGTGGTACCTCTACACCCTTCCTGATCTGGTTATGCTAGCAATATTCTCATTATCAAGAATGAGAGACGGAGGGGCCGGTAAGCGGTTAAGGGGATTGGTGCCGGAATCTGGATAGTTGAGATGAAACAATTAGAGTTGTAGGCCAACCAGCAGGGCAAGGGATGGGTATAAACAATCCTTTCTTCTTCAACAGGAATAAAAGGGATCTGGACTGGCGACATGCAAGGTATTTGGATGGGTTGAGGTATTTGGATTCGAATAGGGGCTTGGTACGAAGGACGAATAGCATCATCTGTCTCAGACAGCTCACCAATCTCAAGCATACTAACATCAAACTCATCCCCGCTTACAAAATTAATTTGTCCTTGATGTGAGGGAAGAAGAGCTTGAATGATGCTAGTATTTCCAGGTGTAAATTCAACTTTGCCTTGCTCTAGGAGATCTTGAATATCGTGCCGAAGATTATAGCGTACATTCGTAGCATGACCCGGGCCTCTATGATATGCACAATAATGATCTGCATGGTAAGGTCCTTCTTGAGGAGGAAAGTCAGAAGCTGGAGTAGGGCAATGGAGTAAAATTTCTATGAGGATTTCTCACAGGTTGGCGTCCTTGTTAGTATCGATTTTGCCTTATCGGCTGAGGATTTTGAGGTTGAGGGTGTTCTTGAACAATCCAATTAACTTCTTCTCTTTTTCCAGTACCCTTTTGCCCATTATTTCTGTTAAGTGGAGCACTTGACCTTGAAGATGTATGACTAAGACTGGCATCTATAGTACCATTTTTAACGGTTGTTTTAATTCTTGCCCCTATCTCAACAATTACCTTGAAATCTTTGGCCGGTAGAGTTATCATTAGTGTCGAATATGGTTGCTTTAAGGTTCCCAAGAAAATAGAGGCCATTTCTTCCTTCGATAACTGCACAGATAGTCTCGATGCCACTTCTCTCCATGTAGCGGCATACTCAATGAACGGTTCATCATTCCTTTGAGACAACTGCGCTAGATCACTCTTTTGAGGGAGTACCTCCAAGTTGAAAGAAAATTGATCAATGAAAAGATCCTGCCAGCTAGTAATTCGCTTCTTATCAATTGAGAGCCACCACCTTAGAGCGGCATCTTTCAGACTTTTCTGGAAATATTGGATAAGATATGATGGTTTATCTCTATAAGTCATCATGTCTCCCACATACAACTGCAAATTTTGGGCACCCTTTGCCCGAATTATGGGACTCGAAAATCAAAAGGAACCAAAGTATCAGAGGAGAAGACTAGATCGTCCAGAGTTATCCCCATAGAAGAAGATGATACGCCCTGTATTTTTTTCATCATTTCTTTCAACTGACGAATTTCTTCTTGTTGGTTCTTGAGAGACATCAATAACTCAGAATCCTGCGACACCTTTTGATTGTGATGATCACAGTGCACAGCTTCACTAGTTTTTCCATCAAATCGAATATAGTCAAAATCACCATCCTCACCCGGCTGATCATGGAGAGGGTTAACAAAGGTAAAATTCGGGATAGGAATCTCAACCCTAGGTTGATCAGGTTGGAAAGGTCTAAACCCTGACTGATCTGGTTGATGCCGAAAGGTTCCAATTCCGGGTTGGTCTGATTGAAAATTTTCCGGTTAGAATACAGTTTTAGGCTGTTCTGGTTGAAATGGTTCGGTTTCAAGTTGGTGAGTAGGTTTGCTAATTTGCAAAGCCATCAGACCCTGCAAGGTTTGCTAATTTGAATCTAGACGATTGCTGAGGGTAGCCATGTCTGCTGAGCTCTGAGATGACCAATCTGCAACTTCAGGACTGTCCAGATTTATTATTGCAGCTTGAGCAAGGGCACGAGATACAGAACGAATGACAATTCGCTGTTTCATGCAACACTGAGAAAAATGTAGCGATTAAATATGAATGCATGATTTGACAGCAAAAAAGATGAAAATCACTTCTTTATATATGTACATGTTTGTGTGATTTTAAAACAACACCGGACCAAAAGAAAAATAAAGAAAAACCTAATCTATAACACCTTGCATTACCCCAACATATGCATATAGATTTTTCTTTCTTTTTCTTTTGGTCCGGTGTTGTTTTAAATTCACACAAACACGTGCATATATAAAGAAGTGATTTTCATCTTTTTTGCTGTCAAATCATGCATTCATATTTAATCACTACATCTTTCTCAGTGTTGTATGAAACAGCGAATTGTCATTCGTTCTGTATCTCGTGCCCTTGCTCAAGCTGCAATAACAAATCTGGACAGTCCTGAAATCGCAGATTGGTCATCTCAAAGTTCAGCAGACATGGCTACCCTCAGCAATCGTCTAGATTCAAATACGGATCAGCTTGTACAAGCACATGATTATGAGATACAAGGGATGAAATCCCAATTGGACAGTATTCAGGAAACCTTGCAGGCTCTGATGGCTTTGCAAATTAGCAAGCCTACTCACCAACCTGAAACCGAACCATTTCAACCAGAACAGCCTAGAACTGTATTCTAACCGGAAAATTTTCAGTCAAACCAACCCGGAATTGGAACCTTTGGCATCAACCAGATCAGTCAGGGTTTAGACCTTTCCAACCTGATCAACCTAGGGTTGAGATTCCTATCCCGAATTTTACCTTTGTCAACCCTCTCCATGATCAGCCAGGTGAGGATGGTGATTTTGACTACACTCGATTCGATGGAAAAACTGGTGAAGTTGTGCACTGTGATCATCACAATCAAAAGGTGCCGCAGGATTCTGAGTTATTGATGTCTCTCAAGAACCAGCAAGAAGAAATTCGTCAGTTGAAAGAAATGATGAAAAAAATACAGGGGGCATCATCTTCTTCTGCGGGGATAACTCTGGACGATCTAGTCTTCTCCTCTGATACTTTGGTTCCCTTTAATTTTTGAGTCCCATAATTCACCAAGTATGGGGGCAAAGGGTGCCCAAAAGAGCATTTGCAATTGTATGTGGGAGACATTATGACTTATAGAGATAAACCATCATATCTTATCCAATATTTCCAGAAAAGTCTAAAAGATGCCACTCTAAGGTGGTGGCTCTTAATTGATAAGAAGCGGATTACTAGCTGGCAGGATGTAATCGATCTTTTCATTGATCAATTTTCTTTCAACTTGGAGGGACTCCCTCAAAAGAGTGATCGAGAGCAGCTGTCTCAAAGGAATAATGAATCGTTCATTGAGTATGCAGCTACATGGAGAGAAGTGGCGTCGAGACTTTCAGTGCAGTTATCGAAGGAAGAAATGGCCTCTACTTTCTTGGGAACCTTAAAGCAACCATATTCGACACTAATGATAACTCTACCGGCCACCGATTTCAAGGTAATTGTTGAGACAGGGGCAAGAATTAAAACAGCCGTTAAAAATGGTACTATAGATGCCAGTCTTAGTCATACATCTTCAAGGTCAAGTGCTCCACTTAATAGAAATAATGGGGGATACCGGAAAAAGAGAAGAAGTTAATTGGATTGCACCAAGTGCACCCTTAATGCTGCCTGCTCCAGTTTAAGAACACCCTCAACCTCAAAATCCTCAGCCGATAAGGCAAAATCGATACCAACAAGGACACCAACCTGTGAGAAATCCTCATAGAAATTTTACTCCATTGCCCTACTCTTTAAGCCAGCTTCTGACTTTCCTCCTCAAGAAGGACCTTATAGCCCTAAAAGGACCTTACCATGCAGATCATTATTGTGCATATCATCGAGGCCTGGGTCATGCTACGAATGTATGCTATAATCTTCGGCACGATATTCAAGATCTCCTAAAGCAAGGCAAAGTTGAATTTACACCTGGAAATACTAGCATCATTCAAGCTCTTCTTCCCCCACATCAAGGACAAATTAATTTTGTAAGCAGGGATGAGTTTGATGTTAGTATGGTTGAGATTGGTGAGCTATCTGAGACAGATGATGCTATTCGTCCTTCGTACCAAGCCCCTGTTCGAATCCCATATCCTCAATCTTTATCATCTCTTGAATCCCCAGTTATTCAACCCATCCAAATACCTTGCATGTCGCCAGTCCAATCATCTACTATTCAACCCATTCAGCGTCCTATACAAATCCCTTTTATTCCTGTTGAAGAAGAAAGGATTGTTTATACCATCCCTTGCCCTGCTGGTTGGCTTACAACTCTAATTGTATCATCTCAACTACCCCTTGGTAAAGGTCCAATCCAGATTCCGGCACCAATCCATCCCCTTAACCGCTTATCGGCCCCTCCGTCTCTCATTCTTGATAATGAGAATATTGCCAGCGTAACCAATTGTAGAGGTACCACCAAAGGCTAAGGATAAAGAGGAGATTCTGACCCTGAGCAAAAGAAAGAAGAGGATGCAGTGTTGTTGAAAATCCTAGAGAAAGCTAAAGAATATAACATCGCCCATCAACTATCTGAACTCCCAGCTCAAATTTTGGTAATGGGTTTGCTTTTAACTTCAGAGCATCACCGAGAGCAGTTACTCAGGGTGTTCAATAACGCTCATGTCACAAAAGATATAATTCCCGAGCGTTTGGGGCAATTGGTGGGCCAGATTCTAGAACCAAAGACCATTACCTTCAGTGAAAAAGAAATCCCAGACAGCGACAAAGAGCACACCAGGGCCCTTTATATTTTAGTTAAGTGCAAGGAAAAAACGCTCTCAGCAGTTTTGGTTTTTAACGGTTCAGGTTTACATGTTTGCACACTAACAACCTTGGAAAGTTTGAGCATTAATGTCAATCAAATTAAGAAGAGACCGATGACTATCAAAGCATTTGACAACTCGACTCGACAAAATTTGGGAGATATCGGGCCATCTGAGTTTCTAACTAATTTTCAAGTGGTTAATGTGTCAGCTTCTTTCACCCTTCTTCTTGGAAGGCCATGGATTACATGGCCGCCGTTCCATCATCACTCCACCAAAGAGTAAAATTCATCTGAGATGATCAATTGGTGGTGATCCCAACAGAATCGTTGGCGAGTTCCTTTGGGGATGTCCAAGAGTTGGGACAAGGGGCAGTTTTTATGACGTAACAATTTGAGGAGGTTACTTGTATTACTCAGCTTAAAAGCAAGAAAGATGAATATATACCAGTGGCAGTAATAATCATGGCCAAGATGAATTATAAGCCAGGTTTGGGCTTAGGTGTTCGCCAACAAGGAATGAAAAAGCGGTATATAGCACCTCGCTACACATCCGTTTTGGAATAGGATTCAAACCAAAGTTGAAAGATTTCTTAATCAAGCTGACTAGAGGAAAATCATCAGTATAGTCGGTGCCCTCCCCTATCTGTTACCTTTCATACCAGTACTCCCAGGCCCTCTGATTTTGAAATTTATAAAAACCTTCCCTTTTAAGAAATAGACCTAGAGCCAAGCGTCAATCCTGCACCCAAACCTCAGTCAAAGGACGATCCTGCAAGGTTTCATGAAATGTTCAAGGTTGCTCAATTGTTTGAAGAACTCGCTGTCGAAGATGCAGTGCAGGTTGATTACATGGCAGAGGAGCAGGTTTGCACCCTCTCTAGTGCTTTGCAAGCATCATCCAGTTCTGACGAGCTAGTTCTTCTCCGCTCGTATGGTGGACCGATCCCATCACAGCTGAAGCAGCCAGAGGAAAGGCGGTAAATTTATGTGCTTAGACATATATCAAACAAGACCCTAAGCATAGTACTTTTAGACTCTATTCGTGTTGACAGGCTTGGGGAGGTCTTTGTATAGGTTAATGGGTTTTCTATACGACCCATTTGAATTTAGGGGTTTAACCTCACATGTGTTTAGTTAACCTAGTGCTGCTATGCACTAGATGGGGGTAAGGTTTAACCTCACATGTGTTTAGTTAACCTAGTGTAATATGCACTAGATGGGGGTAAGGTTTACTTATATAACAAACAAAGGCTCACACAAGCTCCTAAACACACACATATAAAGTATATGCTCATGCTTGTGGGTAAGGTTTACCTATATAACAAACAAAGGCTCACACAAGCTCCTAAAGAGTATGAGGTATATGAGCATGCTTGAACCATTAATAGATTAGGGGTTAGGTTATCCCTCACGGAAGGTAACTCTTGGTCTATGCATAAACACACACATATAAAGTATATGCTCATGCTTGTGTGCATAGGTTTGACTATAAGGTTTGAAGAGAAACTTGACCATATAACACCCTGACACAAGGTAGTTAAACCAAGTGCCTCAAGGATCAATAAGTGCAAGTGAGAGCATTGAAATCCGTTTCCGAGGATAGTCATCCTACGATTGTAATCCAACTAGGCCTCCACAAATTGTTAAGTTCCACCACCAAGGATAGTCATCCCACGGACATTGAATGTAATAGATCCAACTAGTGAGGTGAGCAGGGTTTTTACTTCAAGAATGCAATACAAGTGAATGCACAAAACAAAAGCAAACAAGAATTAGAAAAAGTGGACCATAAGCATATGTTTAGGTCACACAAAAAGGTTTGTTACTCACAGATCATAGCATGAAATTTAAAAACTAACCTGGCATTGAAAATAAGAGGATAGCATGAAATCAAACTTGCTAGTTTTCAAATGAATTTTTATTGCTAGAGGAAAGGATTCAAGTTTTAAATGAATCCTTAAAAAAGAGTCCACAACAGAGTCGCCAAGCTGTAAGGGGTGGAAATTTACCACCATTCCAAGTCAGGCAAAAGTCCTTAAAATGGAATGATACTAAATAACCCATGGATTGAGTCGCCACCTATTTGATTTTAAAGGGAAATAGGAACCCTAATTTAGTGGATAAGGCATGGTTACAAATAGAGTTCCAGGTAAGAGATTCGGTTGAGTAAGTGGAAGGTAGACACACCCTCCCTAAACTCCCACCAATGGTGGTTACCTACTCCCTGAACCCTAATAAGGCAATGGAAGATGTAAAAGAAATGAGCTAATTCTAAAATATGTAAATATTTAAGCAAGCCCATCACGGAGATAGCAACAAAACGACAAGATTATGCTAACATCGATCCATAAGCATACTAACTCAAGTAAGCAAAACTTGTCTAAGTTTCTATCCTAGGGTAGCTGAACCCAGATAGGGCTGCCTACGTACCCAAAGATTGGGATCAAGCCACACGTAGTTCCAAATGAATATTCTCAAATTAATGTCATTCGATGCCAACGTACAATCTGGTTTAGGAACCTAACGTTAGGTCATTTATCCAACATCATGGCATCGCAAGTAGTATTTCACAAGAAATTATGCATATTCTCAAATTAATGTCATTCGATGACGAGTTCAGTTATGAAGTTGAATTAGTCGGGACCCCTAAGTCATCTTCGACTAAATTATGCTCTAATGATATATCAGCCTAAAAGTTAAGAAGATGAAATTAATGCATGATGAAAGGAAGAAGAAAAAAAAACCTCACATACATAACATAATAAACACAGCATACACTGCAACATTAACTAAAATCTAAACTAACCTAAGGTTGTGATCACTACCCCCCTTCCTCACAACCCTCTAGCATAAATTCACATCCTCCAACGTTACAATGAAAAAAAAGAAAACATAAGAAGGAAGAGAAATTGTACTTGCCTCAAACGCTAAACCAATAGAATCCCGAACCTCTGAGATGAACTCCTCACATTCTCCATGCAAAACAATTTATCTAAGAAAGCCTTGGCTAAAATAACTTCTCAAAGCCTTAATGGAGAGAAGAGCCCTTGTATTTCGTTTCAAAATGAATCAGCTCCTATAAACTCTCTCGAACTTCTCAAAAATGGCCCCACTCATTTTAAAATGCATCAAGCCTTGAGAGCAACTCTCACAAATTGTCTGGAACGAAACGGAGTGGGGTGTTTATAGGTTGGTTTTTGAACTAAATTTCAATATTTGGCCGATGTGGGACTAAAACAACACAAAACACAGTGGGGCACTATTTAAAATAGCGCCTAACCCAAGTAAAAATGGACGACTTGGGGCGCAACACGGGGGTTAATTGAGGGCTGAAAAGGGACCGAGGAGGGGGAGCTATTTCAAACAGCACACCTGCCTTGGGCTAACCTTTTTAAGTTCAAATTCCGAGGAATGGGGACGTAGGCTAGGGGAGTTGCCTTCTAAAGGGGGGACCTAGGCTAGGGTAGTTTGGTAATTCGAAGGGAGTAGCCTAGGCTCCCTCCTTAGTCCAAACTCAACCTAGTTCCAATTTTGCAAAGGTTTGGGCTTGGTTTAACACGAGTTGACAACGTTTTTTGTGTGGAATTTCTTGAGTGGGCTAGAAGGTTGTGGTAATGAGGTATTTATAAGGTTGTGGTAATTCGAAGAAGAGTTGGTGGGGTTTCTGAAGGTGATTGGGGAGGACCAAACAAGCGAGTTCCCGTCTTCCCTTTGTTTGGTCGGGTTAATTACTTAAATTTTGAAATTTACTTTTTTTTTTTGGTATAATATAACCAGTTTATATCTCAAATTAAGAACACTTCCATCTTCTTGGTCACTACAAATTCAGATTCTCACCCAAAAAATATACTGATATGCATCTGCCTTCTAGGTCTTATATCGACGAACTGAATTTCCAAGTATATTAAACCCCAAATTCGTACATTTTATATCAAACCAAATAATCTTGAGAACAGATTAAGACTTTGAACTAAGAAGAAGAGATTGCCAAAAGATCTCACCTTTCGGCCCGTAGTAATGTGAGAGTACTTGCAACAAATAAACAAAAAACCCAAAACAACAAGGAAGTCGGAGAGAGAGAGAGAGAGGAGCTACCTTGCCAGAGGGCGGTTCACCGTAAAAGAAGTCGTTAGAGAGATGGAATAGCCAAGGTGGTCAGCGCTGGTTCACCCTTGTCCGTAAAAGAAAGTCGTCCACAGTTTTTTTGTGGAGTCTTGTGGGGATCTTGAACCAGTAGAGATGGAGAGGAAGAGGGAGAGAGAGAGGACAAGGAGAGCCAGAGCCAAGTTCGTACTCTACCTCTGACGCAGGCCAAATCAAATCATATATATATATTTTTTAAACAACCCAAAGCTAGTTCAGATCTCTGATGTGGGCATATGACATGGCAAGGCCATATAAGATGGGACCATAATTTGGGTGATTTCGATGGGCTATGTAGGATTGCTCAATAAAATAATGTAGAAAGGAGGCTTAACTCACCAAACCAAATCAACCCATCTATCCCAAAGCTATGGCAGGTGCACACTATATATCCTGCAAATACAGTATGTATAAGCAAAAATGTTTTTCAATATACTATGTACACAACCAGATAACAAGGATTTGTTGAAGTTAAACTCAACTTAGATCACAACATCAATACCCACAATCCTGTAATCTACAAAATGCTTGATATGTGGGCAACACAATAAATATACAATAACAAACAACTATGGAGAATTAGCCATAAACGCCGAGGATCTTAGATGCGCTTTTTCTTGGCAAAAGGACAAACACTTTAGGATGGAACCACACCCCAGGTATAGGTTGATTTGTCAAGAATGGGATGGCATCTAAGGGGCCTACCCCCGCGTCTACCTCATGTATATGTTTCTGAGGGAGTACCTCAATTGCAAATAAAAATTCACATATATACTGTTTTTTTTTTGTTAGCCACATAGAAGGCAGCTAAATTTAGCAAAGCAAATCAACCCATCGATATCCCAACATTGTGGAACGACCTACAAATACTATTCCTGCTAAAGATTTTATTTTCCCCTTATAATTGTCTATGGGTCTTTCTTACTGAGATGCTCATATGTAGTACTTTCGTAGCAGGATACTATTGTTTTTTTTTTTTTTTACCCAAAAAATTGGAGGTAGCTCATGTATTGTATATCCAGCATGGTTAAAAAACTCGGCGAAACCTTTACGTAACGCCTGTTACGTAACGGTTTCGGTGGCCTCTGATACCCGATAGCATACCTTTACCAGTTTATTCTAAAATAAATGCGTACCGGGAGTTACGTAATGGTACCAGCCTTACATTCAACCAAATAGAAATGATGATGATGATGATGATGAGCCAACCCATAATTCTATGTGGCTTTAGCACTTAGCAGGTGTGTATGTATATCTGCTTATATGGAGTTTGGAGTCTAGACTGGATTTTGTGTATGTTTCAACTTTCAACCCTCGACCCATCTAATTTCATTATTTCTACATTTTGAGCTTCATATTGACTTTAGAAGTATCGTGTTACTCATTTATTGTATATTTTTTTTTATTTTTTTCTATTTATTAGGATTTTTTGGATTTTTTAAGCAAAAAAAGAAAAAAAAAATAACAGCCGAAACCGTTACGTAACGGCGTTATATAACGGTTTCGGCCGTGTCCATTTTTTTAAACCTTGATAACCCAGATAAAAAGACTAATAAAGAAGACATACTTAAACTTACCAATAGCAGGTCACTACATTAATACCAGATTAGGAATAGCTGATATGTCAAATAACCTGTATCAGTGTTCAAAAAGAGGAGAGGTGAAGTGGCCATGGATGCAGTGCAAGTAGAGGTTGAGAGCTTGTTATCTACCATGACACAATTCATATTGTGGTTACTAAGCCTGCATAGCTACCATGTAGCAAACAACAAGCCATGAGCTGTCCTACGATTTCATGTTGTGTTGAAGCTACATAGTCACAAAATTGACTGATAAATAATTGGTAGCTGGTATAACTCTAAAATAAATGTGAAGCTTAGTGGAAGAATAGTTCAAAACACAAACTGCATGTGATTCAGTGCAGGGCTTCCAAACAATATGAATTAACACCCGTGGGGAAAAACATATTTATAAAGAAATACTTGGATAGTGAGTCTTCCTCAACCTTGCTGCTTCCAATTGTATCATATACCTTCATAATCAAATGAACTAATAAATATGCTTTAGCTATGACCTTGAATAAAACTTTTTATTATTGTTTCAAGATAGCTTCAAGAATGAAGTGGGCAAACAACTTTAGTAAGAAGAATCAGTGCACAGAAATTGATGGCAATACAAAATTGTACCAGTATAACAATTACAAAAGAAAATCAATAAAAAAAAAGTAATGCTCCAAAACCTTTACAAGCCAAATGTGTTGTTGTATCATATACCTTCATAATCAAATGAACTAATAAATATGCTTTAGCTATGACCTTGCACACAATTTTTTATTATTATTTCAAGATAACTTCAAGAATCAAGTGGGCAAACAACTTTAGTAAGAAGAATCAGTGCACAGAAATTGATGGCAATACAAAATTGTACAGACAATTGTCAAATTATATAATCGACAACAATCATAATTACAAAATAGTACCAGTATAACAATTACAAAAGAAAATCAATAAAAAAATAAAGTAATGCTTCAAAACCTTACAAGCCAAATGTGTTGTTGTATCATATACCTTCATAAATGAACTAATAAATATGCTTTAGCTATGACCTTGCACAAAATTTTTTATTATTGATTCAATATAACTTCAAGAATGAAGTGGGCAAACAACTTTAGTAAGAAGAATAAGTGCACAAAAATTGATGGCAATACAGAATTGTACAGAGACAGTTGTCAAATTATATAATTGACAACAATCATAATTACAAAATAGTATTAGTATAACAATTACAACAGAAAATCAATAAAGAAAAAGTAACCCAAATGTGTTGTGTACAACAATCATAATTACAAAATAGTACTAGTATAACAATTACAAAAGAAAATCAATAAAGAAAAAGTATTGCTCCAAAACCTTTACAAGCCAAATGTGTTGTGTACACCCCACCCCACACCCCCAAAAAAAAACTGCTGCTGTCTTTTTTCCCCTATTTTTTTTTTTTTTTTTTTAAGTTCTGTCTATCTACAGAGAAATTTTTTGTGTTGCACCCAAATAATAAGCTACATTAGCAGGCAAGTCTTTACTAGCTTTTAAGTTCTGTCTCTCTACAGAGAAATTTTTTGTGTTGCACCCAGATAATAAACTACATTAGCAGGCAAGTCTTTACTAGCAAAGCAGATCAACCCATCAATACCGAATCCTGCTGAAACATACTATAAGCAAAAATGCTTTTTTCATTTCTCATGTATTCATGGTTATTACTAAGATGCTCATGTCTATATGCTGCTTTGTTTTTTTTCACTAATAATTAGCTAATAAAGAAGACAAAGTTATGTTAACTTACGAAGAGTGGATCACTGCATCAATATCAAGATTAGGAACAGCTGATGCCAAATAACCATTTACTTTGTAATACCCCTCTTACAGTTTTATTTTCCTCATAAAATTATGTATAGGGGAGTGCTAGTTGTAATTGCGGAGGGCCTTAGACTTACCTTTTCTTAGCAAAAGGACACACTTTGGGATGGGGCCCACACACCAAGTGTTTATCATTATGCCAAGAAATAGATGGTGTCCGCATCTACCCTAGCAAAGTCCTTATATAGGGAGACAATGTGTTGTACTTTGGTATCCACTTCTAATTTTTTTTTCCTTTGTTCTTCTCTTAGTATTGCACTCAAATAATAAGCTACATGTAAGGCAAGGGAGGCTTTAAAAAACTTAGCAAAGCAATCAACCCACCAACTAATACTGTGTGGAAAGTGTATAATAAGCAAAAATGCTTTTTCATTGCATATTTTGGGGAGATTCAGGATCTGGCGAAACTCCATGACCATTTACTTACTGCTCAAGATTCATGGTATCACACACTGCTGCTAATGATTTTATTTTTTCCCTTAATATTCAGTATGGTTTTTCTTACTGAGATGGTCATGTATAGCAGGCTAATTCTATTTTTTCACTTAAAGTTGAGGCTGCTAATAAAAAGACAGACTTAACTTACCAAGTGAAGGCCACAACATCACTATCAAGATTAGGAATAGTTGATTCCAAACAACCTATGCCAATAAATTTGTACCTCCAATGTACAAGATAATAAACTCCTCACTGCTAGAGCTTTTTTTCCTATATTTTTCTTCTTAAAGTTCTGTCTATATTCACGACATTATTTATGTTTTTGTGTTGCTCCCATATACCAAGCTACATAGTAGCAAAGCAGAAAGCAAAAAAATTATATCCCAACACTGTGGAAAGTGCAAATATTAGTATAAGTAAACTTTCTTTTTCATTGCTTATTTTGGAGAGTATTAGATTGTTATAGATATCATGGTATGACCAGTGTTTTAAAAGGCGTGAGATGCTTACGCCTTGAGGCGAGGCTCAAGGAAAACGCCTTGGGGCCTAAATCTCATGAGGAGGCTAACGCCTCAATTCGTGAGGCTTGCTTTTCTCATGCATTAATCAAAAATAGGGTTCTAGCCACATAATTGAGACTTGAACATTAATTTATTTTTTAAAGGTATGTCTCACACATTAATAAAAAAAATAGGATTATAGCCACATAACAAAGTACATAAGGTGTGTGAATTTCTTTTATCGCTAAAGAAACATTAATTTTTTTCTTTCTTTATCCAATTTGTTATTAGTCTAAATTAACACTTAATTTATTATATCTAATGAATTTAAGCTTTTTTAAAACCTTGTTGAGTATATTATTCTCTAATTTCCATAGTAGACAGTGCAAAAATTTGGAATTATTCATTTTTTTTCTGATGTATACAAACAAAAAAAGTAAAACTAAATTTTAGCTTTTTTAGCCTCTAAATTTTATTTTATTTTGGCAGAATAATTTATATAGTATTATTTATACATATGTATTACCTTTAATTAATTTTATGAATCTTTTTGTAATATTCTTATATATTTGTTTGTTAAAATGAGGTAGCGTAAGGCTTTCTTATGAGGATTACACTTCATGCCTCGAGGCTTACGCCTTACGCATCTTGAGGTCCCAGCGCTCGCCTCACACCTTCGCGTTTTAAAACATTGGGTATGACGAAACTCCAAGACCATAGTAAACTTTCTTTTCATTGCTTATTTTGGAGAGTTTTAGAATGTTATTGATATCATGGTATGACAAAACTCCAAGACCATTTACTGCTAGAGATTCATGATAGCTCACTTGCTAATGATTTTATTTTATCCATTGAAATTCTGTATGGTTCTCTTTCTGAGATGCTCATATGTGTTACTTTCGTAGCAGGCTGCTACTATTATTCCTTAAAACGAGGCACATGTATTTTACAGAAGTAGCTCATGTGTGATAACCGAATGATAAGCCAATAAAGAAGACAAACTTAACTTAGTAAGTGTAGTGACCCAACTTCTGATTACCTAGAGAATGTGTTATTAGTACCTAAAGGTAGTAAATAGATGAGGTAAAGATTCTATATATACATCGTGGCAGGTGTGACCCTAAGAGACCCTAAGCATGTAGACTTCAGATCATAATATTGATCAATCGGGGCAGAATTTCTAAAATCTGACATTAACAAAAATGACCCGTCTAATGTAGAGAAGGGTTTGGAGAGATTAAAAAAATATATATTATTTTTTAATTACTAATTATGATTAGTGAGTAATTAATTGATTAATCAGTGATTAGGATGTTAATGATACTAAGAGTAAGGGCTTATTGAGAATAAAGGTTAATTTACAATTAGTAAGTAAGTAATTAACTAATTAGTAACTAAGGAGACTAATTATAACTAATTAGCTAGTAAGGGCTTAAGCGGAATATAGTAAATCTGCTGTACAAGAGGTGAAACCACCCAACCGACTCAGCTTTAAAAGTAAATCTGCTGTACATGTTTTGGAGAAGAGAAACATTAGTTCCTGTTGTACAGTACAGTAACAGTAACAAGCTTAGAAGGTGGTAGAGAAGAAGAGAAGAAAGGAAAGAGGAAAAGAAAGGAAAGGAAGGAGAGAAGGAAAAAGGGAAGAAAACAACAACAGAGGGATCTAGAGTGTGTCACCACCACCCCCCTTAAGGTACTCTCAACCCTTATCTCCATTTTTGATAGTTGACATGATGAATGAATTGGTGAGATTGTCACCATGAGGGTTTTGTTTATGAGCGGGAAGTTGCAGAATTCCCTGCACAACTCTAGAGATAGATGTTTATAAAAAGCTAGACTCAAGTTGTGGATCCCATGTTTCTATCAGAGGTTCATATGAACCAGACCAAGGTTTTGGTTAAAGGGTGGAAGTATCAGCCCTTAATTGGTATTTAAAATGTAATTAAGAACGGAAAAGATCTGTTTTACAAATTCTACATTTCCGACTGTAGTCTGTCTTTGGGGAAGATGATTTCCCTAGTTAAAACCACTGGTTTCCTGCAAATTTTGGTGAGAAAATAGGAATGTAAGTCTAATTTTAAATGAAACAAATTTCAGGTCCAAATATTCAATATTGAATGAGTTATGGTTGAATGTTCCAAACTGACTCATTCTGGAAAACAGTTTCCAACACATGTTCTCGTTGGTCAAACCTCCAAATGAGCTATGGACATCATCAATTGTGCATAAATCATATGTTGTCTACAATATACGATCAGTGGAGATTCATATCAATTTGATTTCATCCCATTCAGAGCAATAGATTAGAAGATATGAAGTGTGATAGGGTTTGTCTGCCCAAATGATTCAAATCAATACTCTTGAGTCAATTATACGTTGCTCATTATGGATCCACACGTGAATAGATTGAAACAAACAATGAATGGTTCTTAAGGGCAAATCATAAATTAAGAGCATAAGTGACGTAAAGGACCCTAGGGGTATAAAAGAAATTAAATAAACAAATTAGAAAAGGAATTTCTAAAGATGGGCAATTGTATTTTTTAAAGGAAAACTGATGGAGAAACAAGAGGGTTTTGGCTAAGGCTTGGGTTGGTGTTTATCGACTGAGAAGGACTTGATCTTGATAAGGTAAGTACATTCTACTAGCTTACTTTGTAGATATAATTGTAAGTACACTTTACTGGCATACTTTGTAGATGGAATTATGTAATGAGATTCTAATTTCATGACTATTATTACTTGGTATTGAAGCATGATAATTAAGTATGCTCTATTATTTACACTTCATGATTGCTCATGCATGCATGTCATGATTTCAATTTCAGTTGTAAGAAGACATGTTTATACAAGAGTTAGCATGAATTTGAAAAGAAACGAAAATGGTTTATGCAAGACAAGTCTAAGATCTTAATTCTAGGCTCCAAGGATTATGGCTAAATCTAGTTTATTAGGCTTTCAAGGATCAAAAACAATGATAATGCCAGACACAAGGGCTGGTCCAAAGGGGTTGGGGACCTTGACATTATATATATATATTAAACTATGACGGTTAAGCATGGCCGTTACCAAGTCAAGGCTCTAACTCCCGGCTCACAAGCACGTATTGAAAAGAGTTCAAGCAAGTTCAAGCAAGTATAATACCATGATTCAATACAAAAACAAGAGCAATACTGCATGATTTTACAAATATGTACACGACAAGAACCATGAGTTATGCATCAACAAGCATGTTTTAAAATGACATGAAAATTCATGTTTAATATTAAGTTCCTGCATGCATCATAATTATATTGTTTTAATTTCCATATACGCTATGTCATGTTTATTATCGATTGTTAGCTATTGGTTTGTATTCGCGGAGTATTCCATACTCAGTCGTACATTTTACGTCGGCAGGTATTGGCTTTGATAATCGCAGTTCCAGGTCATGGATTGAGAAAGTTTATGGCGAAGAAGAGCAGTGTAGGGAACCTCAAGTGGAGGCTAGAGAGTTGGATGTTTGGCTTTACGGATAGGCTCTTGCGATCATGGAAAACTGAACGAGTATGTTTGCTCTTTACGATTAGGTGCATGTATTTAGCTTTAGTAGTTCTTGGAATACTTCTATCAGGTATATAAAATTTAGCTTCCGCTGTAGCATGCCTTGTTAATTGCAGGATGGTTTGATAAGTCAGGTCAAGTCATAATCCAAAGTACCCTAAACTCCTAGGGGGTATTTTGGGGCGTGACAGTAAGAGCTGGTCATTGCATCAATATCCATATTAGGAATAGCTGGCATCATCAAATAACCTGTACAAAAACAAGCACACACATGTACCTCATGAGTAAAATATTGATTTAACCAAAAAATCCAAATAGTCAATAAATATGTACCTCATGAGTAATACTTCTTTGTTGGAAACGTAAATGCCTTCTAGTTAGGATCCTGTTAATCTAATGCTTGATCTGTGTGAGACAAAATATACAAATACATAGAAATATCGAGCCGTGCAGGACCGATGACCATTGTTCACCCCACTCTAACTTGGTAATTCTCACTGTATAGTATACAAAAGATTTTTTCTTTTTTTTTTCTTGTTAATTCATATCATCTCTTCTATTCGCAAGTTAGTCTATCCAACACTCTAAAAAGTAAGTAAACTCTCTCCTCCAAATCCAAGCCCGTGCAGGAATTGATTGTGGGTTGGAGCTCCACAAGTACAGTGGGTCAAGATGTGAGGGAGGCTCTCCTAATGTGATGGAAGCCAGTTAGCTTTTTGTGGTTCTTCTCTTTTTACTGTTGTGTGGCTCTCTCTTTAGTTTACGCCGCTGAAACTGCTTCTTCTTCTTTGATATATATATACATACATACATATATATATATATATATATATATATATATATTTGCTTTACCGAAAAAAAAAAACACTCTGAAAAGTGAGTACCAAAAAAAAAAGGCTTTATAAAGTGATACACAGTGGATAGTGAGTATATCTCTTCTTATATATCCTGCAAATATATAAGATTTAAAAGTCTTAATAAAACAAAACTTTATTTGGTTGCCTATGCTGAAGAGTTTCAGACAACCATGGATAGTGGGAGCCTTAGACTCTCCATTTTATTGGCAAAAAGACAAACACTTTGGGATGGAGCCCACACCCCAGCTATGTGTCTGTCTTGCCAAGAATCGGGTCGCATCTAAGGGTCCCACCTCCTTGGTACCTGGCTATAGATATATATATATATATTTGTCTATTTTTCTTCTTAAAGTTTTGTCTATGATCTCTACAGAGTGATATTTTTGTGTTGCACCTAGATAATAAGCTACATAGAAAGCAGGCTTTAATGTAGTTACTATGGAAAGTGTATTGTATCATGCAAATATAGTATAAGCACAATTGCCTTTTCATTTCTCATGTATTCATGGTTTCCTAGCTAGACATATGTATATATATATATATTTATTTATTTTTCTTCTTAAAGTTCTGTTTAGTGATATTTTTGTGTTGCACCCAGATAATAAGCTACATAGAAGGCTTTAATGTAGTTACTATGGAAAGTGTATTGTATCATGCAAATATAGTATAAGCACAATTGCCATTTCATTTCTCATGTATTCATGGTTCATACTGGGATGCTCTTGTAGAGTACTTTCCTAGTCTATACTATTTTTTCCTTTCACTTAAAATGACATATGCTACTTACTAAGAGTAGATCATTGCATCAATATCCCGATAAGGAATGGCTGATGCCAAATAAACTGTGTCAATATTCAAAAACAGGCACATGATTATAAACTATACTGCTTTAACTGAGAAATCAAGTATTGGCAATAAGCATATATACCTCCATGAGTATATTGCTTTGCCGGAAATGTAAATATTTCAGCCAGCCCCCACAAGGTCTCCATGATTGTTTGCAAAGTTTATAAAATCAGACTCTGTATTAAGAATCACCACGTCAGATGAATGAACTATGAAATTTAGAAAATTAGAAAACTGAAACCAAACCCTTCATATGACATTTAGCTTTTGGCTCAATGAGAACCAAAACCAATAAATAAATTGAAAAAATATGATCACATTTGTATTCTTTATATTGAAACCAGCTTCAATTTGGAAGCAAAAGGCTTAAAAAACTGATAATCTAAAGGTGGGTTTTCTTAGATTTCACATATATGGCCACATATATGTTAGTTTGTTGATTTGATCATGCCCACAATAATGAATATTTGAAGAATCAGTTGTTCAACGGGTTTTAGCAAGAATATATGGCCATGTATATGTTAGTTTGTTGATTTGATCATGCCCATAATGATGAATATCTGAAGAGTCAGTTGTTCAACGGTTTTTAGCAAGAATGGTATCTCCAGTTTGGTGGAAGCTTTACATGTTCTTGTTAAGGTTGTTGTTCACGTAAACGCCAGATAGAGAGAAACATCTACCCTTTGTGTTCCCATCAATCCTATCTAACTAGGAAATAAGCTAATAAAAAAAAAGACTTTAATTTACCAAGTGAAGATCACTGCATCAGTATCAAGATTAGGAATCACGGATGCTGAAATAACGTGTTAGTGTTGAAAAACAAGCACATAATCATAAGAATTAAAAATCAAGTATAGCCACATGAAAAAGCGGGAAAAATGACGGCCCAAAACCATCATTTTATGGTATGGCCATCGAAAAAAGTCTCATCTTTTAATATAAACGGGGGCCTAAAACCGTCCTTTATACCGAGAAATAAACGACAATCTTTGGCCGTCGTTAATTATTTGAAAAAAACATGGCCCAAGACCATCGTTTTTATGCCCACAATATTTTTCTATTTTGTTTCTCTCAAACAGTTCCTATCGTTGTTACCAACCAAAACTTCTTCAAATTTCATGTTACAGTCAAGTCCAAAATTTGGCCAACTTAATCATCTCTAAACATGTCTCTCTATGTACTTGTACAGCGTTTTGAAACCTGAAAATTAAATAACTTGGCAAATTTAAAGCTTAAATACAACTTCTGAGAAAACCAAATGTGTTAAGATAATCATGTCACCAAAGTTTAAGCGCTGAATGTGAAAATAAGAGTCCTTGCAGATCAGAATGGCGAGAAAGGTGATATGTGACTTCACCTATATACTATATACTATGCAAATGAGCTTTCTATTTTTTCCTTGCAAATCAACAATCAGCAAAACTCACCAAATGTACCTTTTAACTTTTAGACCGAGTAATACACATGCCATCAATTTCGTCAAAGCTTTAACAACACAACACTTAGGAGCAATCTCCATTCCTTGAGCTCTGCAGCAACCGCTAGTAACCAAAATTTTATAGAGAGACAAAATGAGAAAGAAAACCACGGGGGACCAAAAATTAGCTAGTGATGGGTTCGCCAATAAGTCAGCAACGAATTACACTTAATGTGGCATTTACTATTATATATATTTACAGGTAGGGAATAGAAATGGTTCTAAAGAAAGTTTTACTTTCATTGGTTTAGCTGAACAACTTTTCAAAAGTGAGGAAAGGTAATTGTAGATATAAATAAATAGAGGAAAGAAAAAAAATTAGTACCGATGTCGAAACAGGAAATCAATGATGACAAGTGAGCAATTCGTCTTGAAAAACTGTGTCCTCCTTATGATATTTGCAACATGCGGATCCAGAGATCAACTTAAAGCTCGCCACCTCTCCATCTGTGGCATGCGAGTTGAGACAATAAAAGGTGCACAAATCAAACTAACGGAAAATATTGCAATTACAACATCTAGATGAAATGAAAACTAACACTATCCACACTGCTAAAGTGCAGTTTTATGATCATGGTTGTTAAAAGCTCACCACCTCCTTATGATATTTGCAACATGCATCACAGGGATCAACTTAAAGCTCGCCACCTCTCCATCTGTGGCATGCGAGTTAAGACAATAAAAGGTGCACAAATCAAACTCTAACGGAAAATATTGCAATTACAACATCTAGATGAAATTAAAACTAACACTATCCACACAACTAAAATGCAATTTTATAATCGTGGTTGTTAAATCCTTGCGATTTGCGATTCAAATCTTACGATTTGAATCTCAAGCAAAACGATTCAAATCGGAGGTGAAATCTTAATTGGGTAAATCCCATTTGATTTGCGATTCAAATCATATGATTCATGCGATTCGAGCACGAAACCTCTTTTACAGACCAATACTTTATATCTTTTAAGAAGAGAAAAGAAACAAAAAAACCCCTGTTACGCACAGGCCAAAACCCCTATTTGGGTTTTCTCTCTGTTGCTAACATACTGTGAAACGAAAAAAAAATATATAAAAAATGAGGAAGAAGGAAGATGAAGTTGGATTTTGGGAAAGATAGTTTATTTTATTAGTCTTTTTAATTGTACAAGTCTTTTAATACTTGATCTCTTACAAAATGATTATATGACTTTACTTTTGTTTCATTGGGTTTTTTTTTTTCATTTTATGGAGTTCACTCGCGTGTTTTATAGTGTATGCAATGAAATGTTCATTACTTTCTTTTGTTAATAGATGAAATATTTTGGATAATAGATTATTATATTTTTTTTATTAAGTAATTTTTTGTACTTTTTAAACAATTTTTAAAAAATGGATTGAATCTTACGATTTATGATTTGAATCAAATCATTCCTAAAACGATTTTATGATTCGATTTCGATTTAACAACCTTGTTTATAATAGTGAGCAAAATGACATTTATAATAGTGAGCAAAATGACAGAGTGTGAGTTGAATAGCTTATCATAATTTACTATGGAAGGAAGTTGCATCTCAATGGGCTTACCTTGATTCTTAGGAATGAATCCATCTGGGAGTTTTAGCTCTGTGAGACAACTGGGATAGCTCTGTGAGAGAAGCATTTCCATCCCATTAGTGAATTCCGGCCATGCACATGAAAGGGAGAACAAAAGAGGAAAAAGAGGGAATGACAAAATCTAATGTCAATTAAGGGCGTAAATCTTTCATCTTAACTTCTGCAATGCATCCCAGCTGTAACAAGTAGCCATGAATATTGAGAACAAATTGAACCAAAGGGGTACAATTGCTGAGGATACATATTAGTCGCGGTATTCCTGCTTCCTCCTCACATTCCTTCAAAAGATTCTCTTTACATGTGATTCCGTGGGGCTGCAAATATCATTAGTAGAAATATGAAGATCAGAAACCAGCTGCAAAATGAAATAAAACTATGCTTGAATGACCAACTTATTGAGATAGGTCCTAAAGGATGTGCTCAACTCAACCACTATTGAAATTATTCAATAAACATAACATGTAAACTCAAAGTTCTGCAGCAAGGATGAGTTCCTTTAGGCTTTAGGGTCCATTTGGTTGGCAAGAAAAGGGATCCTAGAAAAAGAAAGCGAGAAAATAGCACCTTTTCTTGCCAAATGAACAGACCATTAATGACTTCCCACTGGTTAATTTCTTCATGACAAGATCCTCTCACTCTAAACACAAGTTCAACTCTCACCTTTCTTTCAAACTTCCTCTATGCATCTATAAAACATTCTCAACCTTGATATAGACACAATCCAACTCATCTTGCTGACACAAGCTACCCAATCTAATAGAATCACCTGTTCTGTAACCCGCAATCTAGAAGATGAAAATTCAAATAGCAAATGGGAATGTTCCTCCATTAATTTCAATAGATTCTTACATCAAAATTTTAGTTGAGCTCAAACTTTATCATCAAGGTTAGAAACTTCATGTGTATTATCATAATTCAAAAAATTATTGCTATTCGAACGTCAACGAAGTTTCTATGTAAGGTATTATAGGTTTTTTAAAAATTCAATAAACATTCGTCAATATTTTAAAACAATTTTCAATATTTCACTGATTATTGCAACATTTACGAAATCACCGATATTTTGATTTAACTTAAGTATAAACTATTGAAGTTTCGATGAACTTTCGAAACTTCGACTATTTAGGATTTTGGTTTCTTTCCCCACCTTTCACTAGACTTGATCCCTTGTGCATATGTAGGATATGGGCTGATATTCCTAGTGAGATCATTTGGGACATGTGCATATGTTGAAGTTGATGAACTGTCGAAACTTCGACTATTTGGATTTTTGGTTCTTTCCCCACCTTCAATAGACTTGGTCCCTTGTGCATATGTAGGAAAGGGGCTGGAACACGATAAGAAAGCCATTGTCACGCCCCCAAAATCTGCACACAACTATATCTCATATTGTGTAGATCCCCAGGCGTGATACCCAAAACCCCAACAAGAATGGAATTTATTCCTAATAAATACCATTCAAATATATCCTCAAGCAAGTGAAGTTTAAACAAACCACAAAGAGTAACAAGTCTTACCTTAGAGAAGGTTCAACTAAACTTAACAAAGTTTTCGACACCTAACTCTGGCTCCTGACTCCCTAACTCTTCAGGTGTCTACTGAAAATTTCAAAACTGGCAAGTGTACAAAAGCAAAGGGACATTTACTATTCAATTAAACTATGAATAATTTACTGCAGAGTAATGACCAATTTGGTTGGTCTCTGCCCATAGTAGGGTGCTCTAGAGTATAACCTTAGCAATGGCGAAGGTAATCTAATCATCGTTAAGGGACCGTAGTTGTATTGTCACACGAGAAGTCCCCGACTTGAGTGACCACAAATACAACCTAAGGTTGTTCACTGAGAAGATCCCGGGACTCCCAGTGGAATCTACTTGAATCATCGTAGATAGATTATCGAGGTAGCATACTAATACAGTCATCCCCTGGGTAGTTTGTATTACCATTAACAAAAAATATCCTC